>JAANSK020297335.1:0-10188 GCA_011763485.2 Isoetes engelmannii
TGAATGATTTATGTAGAGTCTCTGCTGATGAAATTAAGGCTAAACTATTGTTTTTTATGAATGAAAGCTCTCAATGTAAAACTTTGATTTTTTCACTAAATCACTCCTTCAAAAAAGCTACCTTCCACATTACCGCATGAGTCCCAAACTCAAGAATATGTCCCGTTTTTTACAAATGTAGCTTTGCAGTTAATCCTTCGAAACTTGCTACATCAATATCTCTTATTAAAACTTCCATCAGATGGACGTGTCCACGTCTAGCCCCAAAATGAAATGGCGTTGCATATTTAGTTGCATCTAGGGCATTTATGTCAGCATTATGATCCAAAAGGAATTTAACTGCACCTAGATTTCCTTTACCAACAGCAAAATGCAGAGGAGTTTGAAGCTTAGCATTCCGAAGGTCCACTGAAGCAGCGCCATTTTGAAGATCCGAAGAAGTTCTCATAGCAGTAAATAATAAACTAAGAATACCAGTACTACCGCTAAATGCAGCAAGATGCAGAGGAGTATCCCTATCCTTATCCTGCGGCCATTTGCCTGTAAATGCATCGTGCGCCAGAAGCTTTTTTAACACAGATTCGTAGCCATAGTATGCTGCTAGATGCAACGGAGTTCTTTCTGTATCCCCTGTTTTAGCATGAACATTGGCATACTGCTGAAGCAAAAGTTCAACCCTCTCTAAATCCCCTCTTTTGCAGGCCCGCTGCAATGCGGTATATCCAAACTGATCAACGGTGTCGATATCAGTGAACAATTGATCCAAGTCTGCGTAGTAGTCAGAAGAAGACGATGAACTATGGGGAGATTGCATTTTTTATTATCAGAATTTAACAACACAAATCAGGAGCAGCACAATGCTGCTGCTCATGTACTAATGATCAGCTCTCATCATTGTCACTCATTTGCTTCCGTCGCCTGTACATGCAAAGGTCGTGCTAGATCACACTTCTCTATTGTAGTATTATTGCCAGCATTTAATCCTATAAATTGAATCGATGGTTGTGGTGGTGGCTTAGTGGTAAGGGCATGCAAATATAATCCTAATAATCCTAATCGGTCTTGTCCTCAACTTTTATTTCTGACCATTGATCTAGTGGATATTGCGAGTTTGATGCCTGATCCAAAGGCCACTAGAATTTCGAGAATAAAAATGCGTGCTGAAGACAATGGTCTCGTTTGGCCCTATGGTTGAAATCTTGGTTCGGAAAATTTTTCCCCTACTAAAGCATTTTTTTCTACGCTTTGAAATATGAGAAGGTAATTTTAAAATTTTACCTCCAAGTTCATACAAAGTTCAAAGTAAATCAGCAAGTTTCCTACAATTGAAAATTTGATACAGGAATTATTTTTTTTCTCAAAATTATGTTAAAAGTAGATTCATATTAACAGCTTTAAGATCTGATCCAAAATCTGATCCAGATACTATATTATACCAAAATACAATATACTTAGCATGACAAAAAGATTATTTCGGAAAAAAGTATATTTAAGCGCAGCTTACATTATAATTAGCCATCACCAAAAGGCAATGCTTTCAAGCTAGTAGATCAATCGTCCAACATATCATCGTCTTCAATTCTTTCATTGTCAATTTGCTCGAAGACGCGTTTTTTTGGTTCATGAAAAGATACGCCGAAATTTTTTTGTTTGCTTTCCATATTTTAATGGCTTCTTCAAAACCAAAGTCTTCAAGAATCTCCATCCGTGGAGCTTCAATAGAAACACGCATTAGCGCATCAGTTGCTCCTGTTTTCAGCCCGTTTCTATACTTGTCTTTGTTGTGATTCATTTGACTAAACCCTCTTTCATATATTGCTGTACTTGAACATTGAACCATCGCAATGGTTGCTAACTTTCCCAATTCAGCATACTTATCCTCCCTCAATATTTTTTCAGAAAAGATAATTGTCCAAGTATCCAAAGAAGTTTTTTTCCTTCCATTTTGTACTTGCTTGTATCTTGAATTTTGAAATTCAGATCTGAATTTATCTTATGAGATAATGCTACTGAATGCAACTCCTCCAACAACTTGAGGCTGCGAAAATTCCATCAGTTTATTGACCTCTTGCTGACCGAAATCTTTGATTTGTTTCACAATTCTTGGCATGTGGGCTAGTGATAAAATAATGAAGCAAGATAAGATTTCGTGCTCCCCGAACCTCTCGTCCAAAGATTCCAATACCCGATTTGAAAAATCCTTCTGAAATTCTACTGCCTCTATTAGATCATTACCTTCAATACTTCTTATCAATTCAATCGATCTAAACATGTCTCCTTTCACTGCCCCTCTAAGTGCATCAAGATATCCATCAGGGAAGCCATATTCAGGAAGAATAGGGTACCCTTTGCTATCGGTTAGAAAGCCATTCAAATCTAGTGCAGTAGCATCATTTAAAAAGTAAAGTCTAGTCTGCTCCTTTGTATTGCTTACAAGACTGCCAACTGAAGTTACATCAACCCAATCACATTGAAAATACAAACTAAGAATGGTCAAAAGCTTTAAAATGTCAGTAAAAAAATGGAGTATATACACAACTTTAAACTCCCTTAGTTCAACATACATACTTGCATAACTTTCTTTGAACACTAACATCACAGGCTCAAATGACTCATATAATTTCTGAACTGCATTATGTCTACTTAGCCATCTAATTTGAGAAATACCTTCGAGCCGAAGTGTGGAGTACGCAAGATCTTCTTGAAACTCAACCAAATGTTGACGTCTTTGGTTGATGTTTGAAAAGTAAGTGGCTGCCCCATTGATCAGCTTATCAATTTTGTCACAAATGGATTTACAACTTACACATAAATTTTGCTGATTGAATTGACACACAAATTTGTTCTATGTGCCACACAATAGATGGAAGTAATAAAGGGGTTCACCTCTTTCAATCTTGTTGATACTCCCGTCCTACAACCAATCATTACAGCAGCCCCATCTGATCCAAAGCCAAGCATTTTGCTCAGATCCAACTTTGCCATCTTCCTTGAGCCTATTAATAAGAGCACTTGTAATGGTTTCTGGTCTGCTTTTTGCAAGCTTAATATACCTAAAAAAGATTTTTTGGGCTCAAAGTCATCCAAATAACTAGCATATACAATGAGTTGTTGCGTGACACTAAGATCAGTTGACTCATCCACCATTATGCCAAACCAAGGGATGTTTCTAACCTTCTCAAAGGTTTTCTGCTCTAATGATTTAGAGATGCATTTCATAATATCACTGCAAGCTTTATCATCATTGTATAATAGTGGGACATCCACTCCACAAACTCTAAAAAGATGCAATATTGGTACAAACATTGTATATGGCAAGTCCTCCTTTCCAATCAAATATGCAGATCTGAACAAATTGAGTAGCGCCTAATCAACAGATTCTGCCCTCTTTTCAGCCACCTTATGCAATGAATTTTTCCCTTGCTTGACCAACCAGGCTGCATGCCTATGTTGATCTGATTCATCGTGGTCTCTAAAGGCAGAAGTCTTCAAATTAGTAGCACCCTCTTTGCCAAATGCACTCCTACACTTTGAGTCCTGCTTACAATAATCGCACAATGCTCTACTTTTTCACGATCAAAGTTCAGCCAATCAAAATTGTCTAACCAAGAATCCGAAATGTTTTTCTGGCCAACAAAACCCGTTCATGCTCTTCATTCAACTCTTAAGAATGAGCATTAATATGATCTGCCATATTTTCCACGTCAGCGGAAGTTGACACCCCTTCTAACTCTTCTTCTACCTCTCGTTGAAATCCAGCCATTTGAGTTGTTTGATTCTTCTCCATCCGAATTGCACGACGTGCTCTCTTTCGTGGAGCCATAATGAGACTGCCAAAAGAAATACAACAAATTCATTTAGATAACAAACAAATGTGAGAAAAGTTTTTCTTAATCTAGAATATATAAAGCATCTGCAACATAGCACTTTCTTCATAGAAATTATACGTATACCATGCTTACATACACTTTTCATCTTATGAAAGAGTCTTTAGTCTCAAGTTGTAACTTTAACAAAATGTATATTGCTCAACAAATTTTGGAAAAAAAAATTCCAAACATACATAATAGTTTCCAACAAACATTATCACAAGAACCTTTAGACAAACTATTCATTGCCCACGACATTCCTCCATTTAATCGAATACTTAAGGTTTGGTCAAATGGTGAAGAGAAATGATGGGAAGACTTGTTACAGGTTTGCAACATATCATTGCCATGATATATGCAATGCAACTTCACCGTGGCTATGGCTATTTGAAGGAGTATAGGGTATGGATCTAAATGTTTTGTAGGAATTTTTAATTGGGACTGTGTATCCTCTTTAGGTGGAAAAGTATTTGTGGGACTTGAGAGTGCACAAGGCACAAATGAGATTATGGGAGTGGTGATTTCTTGCCACATGCTGGGGCGTTAGTATTGATGTTAAGAATTCACTCTCGACCGGAAAACCATGGTATAAACAGTCAAAGACAATCTATTGAAAAACTCAGAATGCCTCATACAAGAATTGTAAAACTCTAATATGTGAAACTGGAGTAAACACGTCGGAAACAACGGAGTGTAGAACTCTAATATGTGAAACTGGAGTAAATATGATGGAAATACAGAGCAATGCATACAAAATATAAAGTTAATTGTCTTGTTTTAAAGGTCTTGAATGAATGTATTTTCTTGTTGTCCACATCGAACCTGTGCTGTTAACAAATGGACGAGGTTTTATGTATGCCATTGGTGGGCGATCCTAGGGATAGTGTAGCATTACGAGTCTGAGCCAGAAGTAATATTTTACTAATAGACATTTCATCACGGTAAGTGGCATAGATATTTGTCAAGAGCAAGTCAAATGAAGTTCACATACATGCAAATTATAAGGATCCAGCAAATACAGTGTCTTGCCATCAAATATAATGTCTTTTTTTTTTTTTGAAGGACGTCAAACTTTATTCATCAATCAAAGAAATGTAACAAAATAAAATGCAGAGACATGACTACAACCCCAGTGGACAAACTAATCCAGCTGAGCGCAACCACCTGTCTATGCATAGGAATGAATATGAAGGTAAGTTTCCCAAATCGACACTTTCTTCTGTTTAGCATCACTAATTAACTTGCAAATCCACTATAAAGCGGTTTTAACAAATCGCTTGTAGAGTAATGGATTTGTGTCTCATAAATCCTATTCAATGCCATGCAAAGACCTTCTAATCATACCACAAGTGTGAAGCAGCAAGTGAGACATTTACCAATCATAGTAAAATGTGAATTTATAGAGCTATCGAAGCTTACTGCAAAAGCTATAGTATCCTCATTTACAAGATGTTGTACCTCATTTCTATATGCTATGGCCCCTTTGGTATGCACCATCCATATCCTAAGCGTGCTTACTGCTAGTTAGATATTTTGAGCGGAGTTTGAATTGCTAGACTCTACTGCATCTTGCTGTTTAACTTGATCTTATAGTTCGTAGCCGTCGGATCAAAGATGAGTTATAATATGGAGTTGGGATAATCTGAAAATTATCACGATAATCTCTGGTAATTTTTCGAATCTGCAGAATATTCTAATCGGACAGTTAGCATCTAGCCACGTCAACTTCCAATCATTATGTCCATCAAAATTTTCCCATGTTTCCCCTTTTTGCTCAGCGGCTCTATTCCAGGCCTCGAATTTAAATTTTTAATCAACCAGCAAAAATGCCGCTTTTTATTTGTACTTACCGGATTTTTGTGAAAAAAACCTTAAAAAAAACCTCTATTGCCGGATTTTACATTAATTATATAAAATTTGGATCTAAAATTTTCCAGCATGTGTTTTATCAAATAGGATTTTAACAAAACTGCATCATTCATGCCCAGGTATCTCACTCATGCTGATGCAAGAGCTATAAGATATGGCATCAATAAATCTTAAGATAATCAGACAATGCACCAAAAGCATCATTGAATGCATCCAAGTGTCCTCACGTTCTTCTTGAAGCTATTCAGTCAGAGAGGATGGCATATGCAGGGCCACGTGAGGCATAAGAGTTTCTTAATCCTCTGTGAATTGTCAATGTCAGTTCTAGTGTGTCTACATCGAAGAGTGAAGAATCCATGTAGAAGTATGTTGTCCATCAACAAAATCCAAGCATAAAAGACAAAACAGAATAGTTGTCTCATCTGAAAAATGCCAAATAGAATGGACATGTTGAACATGCAAGGTGGAGTTTGAAAATGTCGTTCAGAAGTTGAAACTCCTGTGTTTATAGTCAGCTTGGAGCTCGGGACTCATTCCACCGATCCTGGCTATGGCGGACGGAAGCATGCTATGGAGCGTTGCCATTGCCAGCCTTGTTTTCCTCTTCATCCTGGTACGTAGAGCTTCAAAGCGTCCTAAATATCCTCCAGGGCCGAGAGGATCGCCAATATTTGGTAGCCTCAAAGAATTTGCTGGTTATTTTAACCTAGATGAAGTGAGGAAATTAATCTCCCAATATGGCCGTATCTACTGCTTCAAAGCTGGATCCACCCCTGTCATTTTCATCACTGAGGCCTCCATTGCACATGAAGCCATGATCCAAAAGGGTGCAATTTTTGCATCAAGGCCCGGCTTGCCTAAACAAGCAATCTTGAGTAACCACAGAAGAGATATCAATGCTTCCCCTTATGGCCCTAGATGGAGGGCTCTAAGAAGAAATCTAGTAGGGGGTGTTTTGAGTATTCCTAAATTGACCACCTATTCAGGTGTGAGGAAGGAGGTTATTGATAAACTCTTTGGCAGGTTCAGAGGTGAGGCTGAGATAAACAATGGTCTTGTTTCTGTGAAAACAAATATCAGGCTTTGTATTTTTGAGATCATGTCTTATATATGTTTTGGGAGGTATTTGGAGGAAAGGACACTAAGAGAAATGGACCAGCTATTGAAGGACATTATTACATGCCCTAGATTTAGTTTAGGTGATTTCATACCATGGCTAAGTTTTCTTCCTAGCAAACAATTGAAAATGGCTTATGATATTGCAAAAAGACAGGATGCATTTTTCATTCCACTGATACAGGAGAGCAGGAGGTTGAGAGAAGAGGGTAAGATCAAGCCAGACTGTTATATCAATAGTCTTTTTGAGATGAATGCTCTAGGCAAAGAAGAAAAGTTGTCAGAACAGGATATGGTGGCACTATGCACAGAGCTACTGAATGCAGGTGTAGATACCACTTCAAACACATTAGAATGGGCCATGGCAAACGTTATCAAATATCCAAACGTTCAAGCTAAACTGGTTGAAGAGCTGAAAAGGGTAGTGGGAAATAGAGCAGTTGTTGAAGAAGACATAGACAACATGCCGTATTTACAAGCAGTTGCAAAGGAGACTCTGCGAAAGCATCCTCCTGGTGATAACAGTATTTTACACTGTGTTACTGAACCTGTTAATCTCGCTGGTTATGATATAACTCCAGATGCTTTAGTTATTGTGAATTTGTTAAGCATAGCCCTTGATCCAAAAATTTGGCCTGATCCTGAGGCATTCTTACCTGAAAGAATGCTTGGTTCAAATGTGGATATTACTGGAGCTAAGGAGTTGAAGATGGTGCCCTTTGGCTGTGGAAGAAGGATTTGTCCTGGTCTAGGCATTGCCATGTTGCATATCCATCTCATTCTCGCACGTCTTTTGCATGAATTTGAGTTCATTCCTAAAGAAGATCTGGACCTGACTAGCAAACGTGAATTTGCTGTTGTCCTTGTCCAGCCTTTGCAAGCTCTCATAAGAAAGAGATATTTAACCTCATGTTGATCAGTCCTGAAAATTGTCTAATCTATATACTATTTCTTATTCATTTGATTTATTTTATTCATGTAATAATCTTCCAATGGTGTTTGCACATGCAATTTTGTTTGCTAGTTGTCGACCTTTATGACAGCTTCAAGGTAGATTTCGTCATTGTTGATACCAATCTTTATGTGAAGAGGATTATGCTTTACCAACAGGGCTGCTTTGCAGGAGGCACTGTTATATGAGAATAACATGGGCACTAGAGTTCTTATTGTATGCAATGAAATTACTGCATCTACACTTGAACCTCCTCCTGAAGCTCATTTTGATGGCTTGGTTCATTCTGCCCTCTTTGAAGATGGTTCTGCAGCAGTTATTGTTGGTGCAGATCTTCAACAGCATGAAAAACCTGTTTTTGAGCATGAACAACCTGTTTTTGAGTTTAACTGGGCAGGAGAATCTGTTCTTCCTCACTGGTGCAATTGATGATATTCTTCGTGGAGCCGGCCTTGTGTGTAGACTACAGAGAGATGTGCATTATGTCTTCTCCAACAACATTGAGAAGGCTCTGACTAAAGGAAGAGAAGCTGTTGGATCCCCTAGCCTTAATGACATGTTTATCTGGTCCTCTCATCCTTGACAAGATGGAGGCTGCACTCAAGAACAAGGACAAGCTCCAGGCTACTAGGGAGATCATGGGTGATGTTACTCGAGCCAATGCCGCATACGTGGTAGGGCAAAGCCTTTTGGGGCGCGTGTCGGAGATATGATCAAGACTGGTCGATAACCGGTAGTCCCTGGAGAACTCCCCCTGTGTCAAATATTTATCTTCTATGGCTCATGACCAGCTACGGACGTACTTGGTTCACACCAATCTAAGGATTGATGGGTGGGAAAGAACAAATCATATCTACTCTACTCCGACCAATGTTATTATTTTTATGGGTGATGTTAGTAATATGTCTAGGGCTTCTCTGATTTTTGTGCCTGTTCCCATGATTTTAAGGCCTGCTGCTATCCCGCGTACACTCCTTCCGTTGACTTCTTTTCTGAAATCCTTTAGGCCATCCATGCAATTCGTCATCACGTGAGTTGCTGCCGAGTCTAGTATCCATGCTTGCTTCTTGAAATCAGATGCCACTAGTGCTTCTGCCACAGGTTCTTGAATGGCTGCCACAAGCCCACTTGGTTTCTCTGCCACAAGCCCACTTGGTTTCTCATCTGCAGAATTGTCTGCTAGACAATCAGTCCACCTGGAATCCAGAAACGTCTCCCAATCACCTACTTCAGACAAGTATGCTTCTGTTTCATTCCAATCCTTGACTTCTGCCCAAATTCCCTTCAGTTTCACTATGTTCTGATTCTTCAGAATTTGTTCCTTCTGCAACTTGGGCACTGGAATTCCCCCGTCTGTTCGTCCACTTTCTTGTTGATCCTGCCTTGCCCCGACCATTTGCCCCTTTCTGTCTTTTCCAGTTTTTTCCTTATTTGCATGTCTGCAATTCTTAGACAAGTGCCCTTTCTTTCCACATGTCCAACACTCGAAATCCCCTCTTGCCGATCTGGCCTTAGCAACGAATGCTGAATCCTCTTCATCCTTCTTGATCAAGCTAGAAGCTTGAAGTACTGCTCCAATGACAGACTCGCTTCTGAGCTGTCCATCTCTGCATCCTATGGCCTGCTTAATGGAATCATAGGAGCTCGGTAGGCTGGCCATATCGGTAGCTCGGTAGGGCTATCAAGAAACTTGCTCTCCTTGGCAAGATTGGCAGACGTAGGCATCAGTGCATGCATAAAGAAGAAAGAGATGCTCCTGATGAATGAGAGGCACCATATAGTGGGTAAAGGGATCCGAATTGGTTTTCTATACAGACTACTTGAAGAATACAAGGAGAATATCCATGCGCATGTAGCTTTGGGGCCTGATCATGACATTCACCTGTAGCATAGGAGACTTGGTCATATCAATCAAAGAAGGTTGAAGAAATTGCAATATGAACACATGGTCACAGGTTTGACATTGGCCAGCAATGGCAACATGGGTCTATGTGAGGGATGTATAAAAGGGAAGCATCATCAAAAGAGTAGCAAGAAACAGGGTACACGGGCCACAAGACTGCTGCAATTGATACACACAGATCTGAGTGGCAAGATGCCAGTAATGACACTTGGGAGAGCTCAATACTTCTTGCTGATTGTTGACGATTTTTCAAGAAAAATGTTTGTGTACTTGGTAAAAAGGAAGAATGAGGTGTTGGGAATATTTCAAAACTGGATAAAACAGGTTGAAAGAGAAACAGGTTGCTTAATTGGGGCAATAAGGAGCGACAACGGTACTGAATTTGTGTCTCAAGCCTTCAACCGCTGCCTGCAACAAGAAGGAATCAGAAGACAATTGTCCAATCCATACGAGCATTCTCAAAATGGGGTCGCCGAAAG
>JAANSK020297346.1:0-10188 GCA_011763485.2 Isoetes engelmannii
ATCATTGTTTTTTATTAGAAGAGAAAGAAGACAACATTTGGAACACAAAGCTCAAAATGGAAGTTTTTATTTATAAACATGGTCTGTCGTATGATTTGCCAGAGAACCATTTTCTAATGGCTGTTCAGCATGTTTCCTTCTATAAAAGAGAACATATGCCGCTGGCGTCCTTAGGTGGTCTTCATTAACAGGAGAAACATGACTATAATCAAAATTGTAACACTTATTCTCATCCGTTAACTGCACAATAAAAAAAAAAAGAAGTCAATGATCTACGCAATGGAAAATCTCCAAGAAAGATAAAAGATATGAGAACAATAGTACTTTTGCCAGCTAACAGCGCATGCAATAACCAATCCAAAAAATAAATCCACCTTACAACTTACTTTTAAGATCGATTGTAATCAATCACATCAATCAAACAATTTTTATGTTCGATCAACCTCAATTTGCACTGTAATATCCTAAACCCCAAAGTCACTATATATGCTATGCACATGCTTCAGGATGTTTTGTTCACTTGCACAAGATTCCTAGAGATCCCACAAGAGAGCTTGAGAAGGTATTAGCATCAAAACCTGTTGCCAATGAAGAAAATAAAGCAGATGGGTTGCCTGTAGAAGAGGTAGAAGAAGAGGTAGAAGCAAAGGGCCTCGCATTACAAAAAGAGGTACGGGCATGACCTAGAACTTGCTAAGGAAGAAATTGGAAGGTTGAGACTGGAATTGAAAATTTCTATGGTGGATACTGCCCCAACGTGCAGATGTTGGAACAGAAGTCGCTCAAAACATGTAGAAAAGCTACAAGAGGAACTATCTAAAGGCCTTGACTCACATGGTTCAACTGTAGAAGAAGCGCAGCATGACACATCTGTTACAGAAGGTTCTAAAAGCTTTCCTGCTAAAGTAACTGCAATACTAGAAACTCTGAAAGAGGACTTAAAGACTCACATGGAAGTGAAAGATAAGCTTGTCATTGAAGTTGGTGAAGCTAACCTCAACCTGGTAAAAGCAAGCGCAGAACTTGAAGAGGGACGAGCTTCAGAAGCCAATGGAAAGGGGGCTGCACAGTCTGCAATGCTGGAACTGGAGGATTTATCAGCAAGGTTGAAAGTTCTTACTGATGAAAGATCTTCTGGGTCAGTCCTTGCCGAATCAGTTCGGTCAGAGATAGCAAATACTAAAATGAAGCTTGAAGCAAGCAAAGAAGCATCTTGCCGCGGCCCGGTTCCTTACAAAAATTCCCCATTGCAGGGCTGCTTTGAGTTTTAACCAACCACCACAGCCCTTGTTACTAACACCTTTCTTTTCAGGAGATGTAGGATATCCATCCATAGAAAAGTAATCATACGTCTGCATAGAAATTGTGCCCTGGTCCGATCCAGCATTGAATAAGCGCATCAACTGTTGCATTTGCAGATTGATGTCCTCAGTTTCCAATAACTCTAAGCTCTTTGCTCGGTTACTGTTCCATATGAAGACATTGGAGTTGTTGGGACAAGAGAAAGCCCAATCATAGAACTGTCATGCATCAGCCCCTGTGGAGATAGGTTATGGCTGGACTCAACAGTACTTCCTTGTATATCAGAACCCATCATCATATAACTACTTGAACCCCCACCCAAAAACTGTTGTGCAGTCATATACTTTGCTGCAGGAGCTGGCTCCTTCTGCTCAACTGGATGTTCCAGACGATCTGTGTCTCCTGAGAATGTTGACAGATTTGTCACAATGAGATGAAATAGAGGCAAAAAGAAACAATCAAATGAAATACCTGCTGACATATAGGCTTTTGACGTTTGCCGCATAGAATAATCTTGTGAAACTTGTTGATTTGTTGCAGGAACAGTATAAACATTATGCGCGTTTGAAACTTGATGACTCAAGGGCTCTTCTGTGTGAGTATCTACTCCTCCCAAAGAACTTTCCAAAGCAACAAGAGCTTCACCATCGTATTCCACCACGTTTTCCCAATTCTCATAAGCCACCTTCACCAATTTATCCAAATAAACCTGCACAGATAAATCTGAAATCAAAACCACAGATCCAAATTAGGAAATGCATTTTAACACATAAAAGAAGATCCTGAATGCCAAAATCCGTATAAGGAAAGGTCGACCTAAGAATCCTAAAATACCTCATACTTGAATTCATAGGCTGTGTAATGGCCATCTCCCATGCTGCCGTAATGATTACTCACAGCAAACAATTCATACACATATAAGCCTTGCCTGTCCATGAAGGCAATTGTAATGGTAGACGGATGGAGCAGCTGAGCTATTGCAACCATTATAAGCAAAGGATTGGTCTGCAGCAGCAAATGCAACAAAGCATGGAGATAAGATACTAAGAAAAATGACATCCTTATTAAAAATGACATAAGAACATAATATCATAATAATGATGGTACATCTACTGGAATTATCATTGTGCATCTGTACTTCCTTTAACCAAAAAAAGGAAAGCACAGGAGCAGAGGTAGAAGCTTTTAATCTACAAAATGCATCGCAAGAAAGAGAAAAAGATATAGAGAAAATATTTACATAGTGAGCCTTCTGCCATAATTCAATTGCTAACACCTAGATACCCACCATTCATTGATTTGCAGCTCCATACTTTGCAGGCTCCAAGCCCTTACGCATGCCAGGTTCAGATATATAGAGATATGGCAAAAAGTTTGAAAGATCATAAAAACTATGGGATTTAAGAAGCTAAAAAGGAAGCTAAAATCAGGTGACACCTTGAATGGCAACGATAAGCATCTCCAGAAATATGGCGAGAACCACAAGCTGATCAGACAGAGATTTAGGGGTTTTCTTTGCAAAACAGTATTGCATGCTAGCTTTGCAATCGCCGGACCGATTCTGCATCCCAAATATGCCGCAAAAAGAATCCTTCACATTCTGGTTTATCAGAACTGATCTTTGCCCTGCCGGACTCTGCCATAATCGTGCTTTGAGCAAACAGGCGCCATAACTCAAGGTGTAGAACCGTAAGTAAGGAATGTGGACCTTCGTAGCAAGGAAGGGCCGCCGTAGCCGAGGCTAGCGCCTACGTCGAGCGCCAGATAACAACAGTTCAAACTTTTTTCCCACTCTTCAAGGTTCAACGCTAGATGATTTTCCATGTCACCGTATTCTTCAAAGTTCCGTTTTTTTTTTTTTTTTGGGCAAATTGTAAAAATTTCTAATGTACTTTGAAATCAAGATTTTAACTAGACCATTTTGTCCCCACTTTTCATTCCTGAAAACCATCCTCCTCTCAAAGCTTCCTTGCATGCTTGTGGAATCCTTGAAATAGCCCTTCATAATTGTGTTACCTTTCATGACAACTTCTCCTATAGTTTTCCCATTTGAAGGGACACGAATGGACTCCAAAATCCACAACATCAAGTTCTTCTAGTGCTAATACCTTGACACCTGGACTCGAAGTTAGTTCGTTGATCTGGAGGCAAGGAGACCCATTGGGGTTCCATGCACAATGGACTTAATGGACCAGATACTTTTGAGAGACCATATAAAAATTGAAAGTAATTGACTTTTTAAGATAAAACATGTTGATTTGCATGTTTTCATGTTTTGCTGCTATTAGATAACATTATATGAAGTCACGAAACCATATTTAGTTAAAGAAAGTTGTTTGAGATTGTGAATTGTTTCTTCTTTACTATAACAAGTTTTGACATAAGACTTGTGGCCATAAGTTGTCAACTCTAAGAGCTATAATCCAGTAATTTTTTGAAGTGTTCATAAGTTATGTTGATCTCAATTTTTAAAGAAGATCTGATACAGAATCTAGGCCAAAAATAGAACTAAAATTATTCAATTAAATTCATGTATAAAGCTTTCCAAGGGCAATAAATCATGCACTCCTTCATTTCACTCATATCTACACAATAAACAATTTTATCAACTTAAATATAGTGAATAACCATGTACTTTTTATGTTTAGAAGTGGTTGCTATTATATAATGTTAAAGTTTAGTTAAGGTAATAGTACACATACTTTTATGATAGGTAATATTTCCTATGAATTCAACCCTTCTTTCGCAATATAGATCTCGCATGTCATATTAAAATAACACATTATATGCAATTTAATTATAAATATGCATGGACCATTTCTGGTTTGTACTTGGGCTTGCCATATTTTGAAGCAAGATAGCATTCTTCAACTCATGATTGATGAAACATGTGATAGAAGTTTGATATGTAGTTCATGTTGTTTTAGAGCAAAACACACAAAGAGACCTTATTTCTTATTATCATAAACTTAGTACACATGTTTCCTGCTTAGGAGTGTCATATTTTAGATACTACAATAGTAAATTTAGCTTGTCTTTCATTATAGACGATATTTTATGGACTTAAAGTTTAAAACAACGTCTATATATAATACTAAAGCCAATTCGATTATGAGCTGATAGTTTGTGCGCGCAATCTCAGCCCTCCATTCCCTTGAAATTATTTTCATAATTGACCCTGCGATTCTTCAGACGGTTTACCCTACGTGTGCCTTCCTTGCCGGATTGACGAGTGCCTTCCTTGCCGATTCACGAAAGTATGAACTTGGTGTTTCGTAGTATTCATGTCTTCTTTCAGGTTTGTAACTTCACCCCTTCATCCTTCATTTTTTCATGATCAAGAGGCACTTGGCAATCACAAGGGTTTAGCATGTCTGATATCTGTTAAGCAATGAAAATGCAGCATGTGCATGCACATATACCGGGAAAACGTGCAACCCACAATCCACATTGAAAAAGGAGGAATTTGGTCCAGATGGATGTTGCCTTATCCAGATCCATCGCACTGGCTTCACAGGTGTCAGTCGAAATTGAAGACCAACCAAATCGTTATGGCAAACCTTCAGGTGGGTTTTTTTTTAATCAGAATATAGATATTCTGAATATATATATATGTTTTCTGCCATTTCTTCTGCATGATCAAGAGGCAGTCCAAAGGAATTCCTGCAATGGAATTGGGCTCTCAGTAGATTAGTCGTGTTGTACCTGTCCTCAAGAAGAATGGCCAAATCCGTCTTTGTGTGGATTCCCGACAATCCGATACAACTTTGCTCAACACGCCACTACTTAATTCCTATCATGTTGACGTTGATGTCATACCACGAGATTCAGCTTCCACCACAGTCACCCCTCTACTCGACTCCACTCCTCCTCCGTCTGCTTCTCCACCTGATCTACCACTTCCATCTATTGTTTCTTCTTTCGATAACTCTTCAGAATCACTTCCACAATTCGCCACTCCTTTGTTTTCCACCGCCACCTCACAAGTGAAACTAGCCTGCTAGAAGACGGTACATGTACACCGTGCATGTACCAAGAATCTTCCACACAATATTTTGACCTTGGTAGGAGATCCTACAAGGACGCTTGACTGAGTTTCCTGCACAAATCTCTGCTTGGACCAGGTTGGATATCTTGCATTATATTTCAATTATATTTCAGACTAGTTAATCTTAAATTTTAAAGCACGTGCAGAGCTAGATAGTTTTGGTTTGCAGTGCTGAAATTGCACTGAGCAAACACGAATTTGGTTTTAAGAATTGGGAGCATGTTATTTGCCTCTATAAATGGATGCCGAATAGGTCTTGTTTTAGGAAATGGAAGCATGTTATTTACCTCCAAATGGATGCTAAATAAGCCTTAGATAGCAAGCCATTAGGCAAATAGATAATGTTCTGTTTTGATTTGGAAGCACGTGGTAGCGCTACAATGCATGGCTCTAAAATGAGTGACAATAGCAAACGTGCTCATAACAAGGATATGCAAGCAATATAAGCAGTAGGCATGCTGGTGAAAGGTCGAGGATGGCTCTGACTCTGATCAAGATAAATTCCAGGTAATTTAAGGTTTTAACTCTCAATTTGGCTTGTAAGTTTGAACCAGCTGGAATCCATTTGGCATCCATTTGGAGGTATCTTATTGATTTGGAGATTCGGGGATTATTACATCAAAGCATCTGTGTTTGCATGGTAACTTGATGGTAATTCTATCATCTTTCTTTGCTTGTAATCTCCGTTTATACTCAATCCCAAAAACGTTTATAAGGGCATGGATTAAGAAATACTAAGGACTCTATTCTTAACTGGGAAGAATGGTTTACTGATTGACAGGCTGCTAATAACATGATCCAGGTCTTCTAAGCTACTTGGATTTACCTTTGTACTGTTACAGGTATTCCATGGTAAGAATATGTTGATGCATTGAGCTTTGCCACTGTGGCTGGTCCCCATAGGTACAACTTTCACTGTTGTAAACCTAGTGACTCTGTCTTATCAAATCAAATACATTGCAGCGATGTAATTTCAAATTTCTCAAGGCTAAAAGCTATATGCAGGCCTATTTTGCGTCGTTTAATAATATTTGGAATTTACTTCTGAAACTGTTTCTTGCAAACTGTCGTTCTCACATCTGTAGGTCCATTTTGAACCATTGCTCATAATTCTGGGGTTCCATTTCATGTTTGAAAGTATGTTTGGCTAATGAATTTTTTCTCGGGCTGCTACAATTTCAATATGCTTAGCGTTTTCTTGTAACTTATCAAATCGAAACATCAGTTCATGGGCTGCACGAGAACTTCAATGTTTTGAAAGTATGCTGCATGAGAACTTCAAACCAGATAAACTTACGTTGTTGATCATCTAGAAGGCATGTTGTGGCATAGCTGCCATAGAGCAACACATATATATTCGTGAGCATGTTATAGAAAGTGGATTATGCTCAGATGTGGTTTGGGGATTATGTTAAATCGACATGTATATGAAATGGGGGCAGATTGAAGAAGTACACATGGTTTTCCATAACCTTCACTCTCGTGATCTTGTGTCCTGGAGGATAATGATTGTCGGATATGCACATCAGCGTAGAGGATTCCATGCCTTGGAATGTTATAGAAACATGTGCAAGATGGCGTAGATCTAGACAGAGTCATGTTTTTGAGCATTTTAAAAGCATGTCGCAGCGTTTGTGATGCTCCATAATGAAAGGTTCATTTATAAAAAGGCTACCCAGGCTGAATTTCATTCTGATATTGTTCTTGGGAATACCCTTGTTGGTATGTACCCAAAATGTGGGGGTTTGCAGGAGGCAAACGAAGTCTTCAATGACCTATCAAATCCAAATGTAGTATCATGGGGTGCCATCCAAATGTAGTGTCATGTGGTGCCATGATTGCAGGAGATGCTGATCAGAGCAGAGGTCTTCTAACACTTGTTTTGACGCAATGCAATATCAGGGGATAGAACTTGATTGAGTAACCATCTCGAGCATTTTGAATGCATGTGGCAGCATAGGAGCCATCTTTGATGGGTGACTAGTTCATGGCCTTTCGATATTTTTGAGCATCGTAAAACCATGCAGCAATATTGGTGAGGTAGGAAACCTTACCAGCAACTCATTGCAAATGGGCTTTTAATTGATCTTATCTTGTGTCGTACTCTTGTTTATATGTATGCACAAGAGTAAAGTGTTCGATAATTATCATATCAAGATGCAACATCATGGGGTGCAATGATCTTTGGGTATGCGCAGTTTGGAGAACTTGGTTTTGCCATATAGTGTTTTGAGGACATGCAGTGCTGTGACATTAGACCAGATGACATAACATTCACTAGTATTCTTGTTGCATTTTGCCATACAGGCCTCATTGACAAAGGTCTTGGATATCTTAGATCTATGAAATGATGCCATGGCATTGCCCCAAATAGAATACATTATACATGTGTCGTTCATCATAGATAAACCAGATGGCCCTGAGCACATAGTGTTCTAATCCCCAGCTGAAGACTTTGACACAGATTCTTAATGTATAGGCATCACAAGACTGTAGCTTGGGTATTCATCAAGTATTCTTGAGTAAATGCTTGTGAGGGAAAGATCATTTGGCGTACCCTGTTGTATATAAACTGAACTAGATGTTACTGGTCAACACTTACGTTTCCAGGTTTATATAATATTTAAAGGTCTTTAAGAAGGGCTTCTATAAGCCTAACCGATGAAGACCAACTAGGCTGGTAAATACAATACAGTAACACCTTGCTTCAAGCTAAAAGTTTAATCCTTATATTCAAGAATAGCTTTAAACAATAACAAAATAGAGAAGAAGCAACCATGAATCCTTACCAAAGTAAGATTGTTACTCATTCGCTAAACCTGTGCAAATGAAAACTAACCTGTGCAAACGAACTTGATACTTGTAAATTCATTCCCTGGATCTTTATGTGCCCTTCAAATAGACAAGGATAAGAATTTTGGATAGATATTTCCTCTTTCATTCCATCTTACATGATTTTGTTCGTTTCATTTCATTTCATACCTGGTTGTAAGTGGCTCTGCACTTAAAAGGCTATTTTCCAGCTGTTGTACTTTCTCTTGATAGTGGTTGACTTGGTTTTCAAGGACTATGTTACGCTCCTTATCGGACTCATGTGTGTAAAGGGGGATCTTATTTTTTGGCTTATCAGTACTGGTACAGGCTGATAACTAGTTATCAGTACTGGGGGAGTACTGATCACTAGTTCTCAGTACTACACGAGTATTGATAACTAGTTATGAGTACGGAAGTATTGGGGGACTACACGAGTATTGATAACTAGTTATCAGTACGGAAGTACTGGGGGAGTATTGATAACTGGTTCTCAGTACTACACAATTATCAGTATGGAAGGAGTGCTGATAACTAATTATCAGTACTGGTTAAGTTGGCATATTATTTATTTATTTATTTATTTATTTATTTATTTATTTATTTTTTGGAGGGTACGAAAAAGTTAGCATTTTTGTCCCCGCATACAAGTCCGATAAGGCGGTTGGCATTTCATTTATTTATTTATTTATTTTTTGGAGGGTACGAAAAAGTTAGCATTTTTGCCCCGCATACAAGCCCGATAAGGCGGTTATCAGACTTTGCCTCATCCTAAGACCGGGCCAAATATCTGGCCTCGACATACAGCCTCGGTCACGCATTTTTGCCTGGGTCACGCATTTTTGGTTATTAGACTCAGCCCGATGCATTAAATTTGCCCTATTAGATTTTTCTGCATTTCGACTGATTGTTTGCATGTTCCTCCATCCTTTGCTCGTTTGTGAGACACTTAAGTTTATCTCCGTTAACACTTTTTCAAGACTATAATTTAATTCCCGTGCGTGTTCTTACTGTCTAAGCATTACTGACGGAACTTCTGCCTGAGAATCAAGCTCCTGTTGCAGCTTTATTATACTTCACGTGATAAATCATCAATAATTTGGTCTATTATTTTTTCTGGAATGCACTTCAGCTTAAATTTTGCTGCAATAATCCTACCTCTATTTTCTGCTCTTTCTGTGTCCTTAGCATTACATCCATCCTTAGCGTTACATCCTGGCCATTGACCATAGAAGATCCCCTCTAGGGGAATCTTAGCCATCCCAAAGAAATCGCTTCTGTTCCAAATCCCAATTTCCTAGTCAGCATATGATTTCGAACCTTAGGCTCTGAAATCAAAGATACAGTGAATCGAGTTACCCATACCCAGGTAACCCATAGCAAGGAGCCGACCCACTTGCCGTGGAGCCATAGCCTTTGGATCCAGAGCTTGGAGAGCTCCCTCTGCCCGGTTAAGATCCAGAGGTCGTGGAGCCATAACTATAACTAAGATTTCCATCGCTTGGCGAAGCTCCAAAGCGTCGGCAGCTGCTTCAACAATTCTCCTCATCTACAAAAACTGCAACACTGAGTATAAGCAAAAAAAAAACAAAGCCACACGGCCCTTTATTATCCCCCCAGTTCAAAATGCTCATGCTTTTGAACAGAATTTGATAGAACAAGAATTTGCTTCCTGCGGGATTTGAACCCACACAACCCTGAAATAATCAACAAAACAAAGAACGAACCTGAGTCGTGACTACTGCCTTCCTTCCATGCATCCTATAAAACAACCGAACCCCACAAGAACTCAACCACCCCTGCTCAACCACCCCTGATCCTAAACCACAGCAGCGGTTCGCTCCCATAGACATGAATCTTAAGGACATGTTTGAAGAAAAACCCAGAGTCTCAAATCCAGCTCCGGAGCAAAATTGCCCAATCAAGGCAGCCAGCGGAGCTCAACCTAAGGCGAGATCTGTGAAAAAAGAAAAGCTTTTGTGCAAGCTTCGCAGCAATTCTGGAATTTTCTAATTACATTTTAGTAT
>JAANSK020297357.1:0-10188 GCA_011763485.2 Isoetes engelmannii
TTTGATGATTGAAGGAAGCTTACGTTTTGATGACTCGGTGGTTTAGAAGGACATTTATGGAGAAGTTTTCAGTTCAATTCTAGTTTTAGAGCGAAGGGGAAGTCGTGCAAACAGGGTTCGGACAAATTCTTGTTGGATTCAAGCTGTGGACAAGCTTATTACCTCAGAAACCCTTCTTTTCTTTGACATCAAAGTGGAGATTTGAAGATAGGGCTTTGTTTTGCCAAAACGGGCCTGCAAAATTTGCTATCAGGAAGTCTATGTAGAGATTGGTAAGCATTTTTTCTGTTAGTCATAAGAACAACTGCAAGCTTTTGTTATAGTTCATGGGTGTGGAGTTCAACTGTCTTATGTGGTGATTTAGGTAAAATCATCATCATCATCGATCGACGAAGACCAAATCAAATTTGCTGGTTGAACTTCAATGAACCACTCACAAATTGATTGAGTGAGTTTTTTCCTCATGTACTCTGCAATAGATTTGATGGCGAATCTGCTTTAGGAAATTGTTGCCCTTAGTATATAAGTATGCATGGCAATGAGGCTAATCATTGAATCAGGGCAGGATCGACGTTTCTAGTGGACTGCTATTCATTGGCCTTCCATACGTTTCATCCTTAATAAGCTTGTCAACTGTATCTTAGCTGCATTCAATCTTGCTTCCACTGATGCCATAAAATATGCCTTTGGCAGTTAACGCTCTTTTTTGTAAGAATTCAATTTCATCTAGGGAACTAACTAGGGAAGAAGAGAATCACCATTGTACTTGCCGTAATTATCAACTTCAGCTTTCCATTGCTTGGCTCTAATGCATGCTGGATCCATCCAAGCAATCTTTTTGTCCTAATTAATGCTTAAAACTGAAGCTTGTTACGGGTCTACTAATAAGGCTTGCTGCTGAATCCATTTGTCCGAAGATGTAGACAATAAATCCGACCCAAATGGCTTAACCCATCTGCAAAATCTATAACAATCTCCTTTTGTTGCCACAAATCCAAACTGCATAGTTTATGGGGTAACACATTCTATCTATGCATTAGATAGTGTCCCAGATTGACATTTGGCATTTAAACGTATGTGTTGGTCCTTGAGAAATGAGGAAAAGATGTAATGGAAATGAGGGCCAAGATTTCCTTTTTCATTTTTCTATATATACATTGTGGTAGATATTCAGGAAGCAAACCCCTCCTATCAGAACAAATGTGCATATTCTATCAGAGCCTCTTTTTGGTCTCAAAAATCCAAACTGCAGAGTCTGTTGAAGCCATTATCCTTGCATTTTACAGTAGCTATTCTCCTATTCCAGATTAGTGTTGGCGCTCTAAATTTATGTGTCTTTCACTCACGTTTGCATTCTCCCAAGATTCACGCTTTCTATCCTTGCATTTTACAGTAGCTACTCTCCTTTGTTAGATTATTGTTGGCACTCTTAATATATGCTTCTGTTGGATGTTTTCTCTGCCATGTCCATGCTGAGCATATGCTGCAAGAATAGCAGTCCAAGAAATAAGATTATTCTCATGTATGTTATCAAAGACATATTTTGCATCTTCCAAACTTCCACACTTGCCATACACATCTTAAGGAAACTTCCAATAGCATCATCAGGACCTATGATGCAAATATGGTTCCATCTGCCTTTACTTAGGGTTGCTTCACAAGTGCAGGCAGCTAAAACGGCTGGAAAATTGACTTCATCTGGTTTTACAGGACTTCATCTGGTTTACATTGTTGGAAAAGTGTAAAGGTCTCCCTTCCATTCCCTTGTTGTGCATATGCTGACAACATTATGGTCCATGAGACAATGTTTCTACGAGACATAATTCCAAATGTAGTGCATGCATTCCTCAGGCCAACACATATCAACCAGGGCATTCCCGAGGTGGTATCAGGTAAACTTGGCGTGCAGCCATTTGCCAATGGTCAATGCTGCTTGATTGCTGCAAATTCCATACATCTCGCATAGGCATTCTCTTAAACATTTCTTTTGTCTCTTCTGTACTTCCAACATGAGCATAAGCTGTGATCATCTTATTCTGTAAATTAGTAGAGGTAATCTAACATTCCTAACATGGATACCTTTAGATCAGGTGCATGGCATCTATGCCTTCATGCAGATTTAGCTTTTAAACTTTTGTTGGAAGAGGCCTACTCTGAAGGATATGTCATTGGGTTGAATTTTTATTGGCTATATTGAATGTTCCATTGTTGAATGTAATTATGATTGATCAGCTAGTTGTGGATGAAAATTTTCTTTCGGCTGTACATTCTCATGGTTGCGTGTTTTGACATAGGTATATAGTTGATCATATGCTTAATCATATGGCATAATGGGCTTTTTACTTGCCGTGTTACCTGGTTAGTTTGAGGCTCTATGATTTGTGTGACACTGTTGCATCTTCTCAGCATATTTCAAAAACACACGTGGACTTCGAATTTCTTGGAGGCCGGGCAGAAGTTGTACCGCAATAGCTTCTTGATTAAAGTTTACCTGATTATGGAAGTTTCTTGCAAGTTCTTGTTCTCTTTGTTGTCTTAACCTGCTGCTGTTTGACAAATGAATTTTAAAGCACAACCAAATTTTGCAGCTCTGGTCTGTTTAGATTGCAGTACCATCTTGTACATGTATGATGCATATGAAATGGAATTGGCCCCGCCATGTTACGTGGTTTCTAGTCAGATGTGCAGAGGTTTCGGAAACAAAAGAAGCTAAGTTTGCAAGTATGGATTTGAAGATCATAGAATTATGCGCAATCATATCGTCCCAATGCTTGTAAAATGTGGAAGCATGTTCTATTCCCTGCAATCTTCTATCAAGTTATCTATTGCAATAAAAGTTCCTGGACTTCTGTCATAGCAGGACATATCGAGGATGGACAATCACAGCATGCACTAGTTATATCCATAAAATGATTTACGATCATGTTAATCCTAGCGCTTGCCTAGTGCGTAATGGTCGGAGCTTGTGACAAGATAAGTAATATTGAAGAATGTTACAAGATAAGTAATATTGAAGAATGTTACAAAGTTCATTCTGGGATCCAGATATGGTTTAGAGAAGGATATTTTTCTGGGCACTGCTTTGATGGCTTAAGTTTCACATGTGCAAGGCTTAAGTTTCACATGTGCAAAGAGTGTTTGACAAGCTGTTATTTAGAAATATTGTGTCTTGGACTGCCTTAATTGCAGGGTATACAGAACATGGTTGTGATCAGGAAGCCCTAAGATATTTTGTACAGATGCAAGTGGAGGGTATACCTCCAGATCGCACTACCTTTGTTTGCATCCTGAAAGCCTGCAGCAGCATAGAGGATCTAGATGAAGGCAGAGAAATATATTCTCAGATTGTTCAAAATGAATATGTCAGAAACAAGTTTATAGGAAATGCTTTGGTGCACATCTATAGAAAGTCTGGCTTGCTTGTTGAGGCAAAAAATGCTGATAAACTGAATGTCGAAAACGTTTCCTGGAATGCATTAATCTCTGCTTATGCTGAAAACGCTTTTGGCAGTGAAGTATTAAGATGTTATGAACAAAGGCACCTTGCTGGCATATGTTGTGACTTTTGTTTGCGATTTGCAAGCCTGCAGCACCACATGAGCCATAGACAATAGTCCTGAGATACACCTTAAGGTAGTGCAAAGAAAAGACATTTCTTTTTTGCAACTGTTTTGATTGATATGTATGGTACCTGTGGCGGCAATTTCAAATGCGCAGATTTACTTTGACAAGTTCCGAGTGCAGAATGTTGTATTAAGGGATGCTATAAAAAGAGCATATGGTCTCAACCATGAAAACGAACTTCCAACTTTCTTAGATGTACTTTCTTACATGTTCAAATACCAAGAGCTGCAGCAATGGAAACTTAGCTGATTAAAACCAACTTCATGGTTAAAGTTAATCATTTTATCAAAATCAATTTATGGTCCCTATTTCTCTAACGTTGACACCACATAAGATTGTTGGGAAATCAATAAGATAACCTACAATATAGAAGTTGGGTCGGGATTTTTAGGTGGCGTGCATTCCCAAGCTGCCACGTGTCCTACCTCTACAATGCAAAATGGAAAGAGGGGCTCCAGTTTGCTCAACAAGTCATGAGCTGATAACTTTAGCCGGCAATGTAGCTCTTATGTAGTTCCCTCTTTTGTAATCGTCGAATCGAACTTTTCAACAATGTATGTCAAAATCTCAAAAACCTACATATATGTCGATAAGATTACCTGCATATGTTATCTTTACATCTACAAGAAATTTATTGCGGTGGCTCCCTTAGGTTCCACAAAAGTTCCTCAAGATTGTCATATGATTCCTCTAGCCCAAGATGCTCTTAAGATTTGTTGAATTCCCCACGATACTATGAAGATTCCCCTAGTTTCTCTTAAGATTCCTCTAGATTCCTTAAGATTTTACGAAGATTTTTTTAGATGCTCTTAAGATTCCTCTAGATTCCCTTAAATACCATGAAGATTCCTCTAGATTTTTTTGCATTCTATACAGGTTCCCCTAGATTCTTAAAGATTCTATGAAGCTTCTCCAGGATTCTCTAAGATTCTATAAGGATTCTTCTCGATTTTGTCAAGATGCCCTAAGATTTCAAGAAAGTTTCACATCACTCTCTAAGATTCCACTAAGATTCTCCATTTCGATCACATTGGCTCCAATGGCGACGAAACAATGGCAAATTACCAGTTTCAAGAAGATTTCACATCACTCTCTAAGATTCCACTAAGATTCTCCATTTCGATCACATTGGCTCCAATAACGACGAAACAATAATTACCAGTTTCTGGAAAGCTCTTGATGAGAGGAATCCAATGGTGCGGCCATCCCCATGATTTGATGCAACCGATGCAAGGTATGATTGTTTGAATTGGAGGCACAAAAGAAGCTCCCTAGAAAGCTATAGCGCCACCTCACCCTTTCCAGATTTTTTATAGTGCCATTTGTTGACAACTTTCTTAACCTACTCTAAAAGTTTGACACACATGTAATTATTTTTGAGTAAAATGTTGAATAAGAAGATATTGAGATGTCCATTTTTTAGCGTAGAATCCATTAATAATAAATATGCCTTGGCACACGTGCCAAAATGAACTTAAAAGTGTTACAAATGGATAGTAATAAATATGCCTCGATACACGTGTCAAAATATGGTCTTAAGGGTGTTACAAATGGATAACTAGTAATAAATATGCCTTGACACGTGTCAAAAAATGGCATTGGAAGTGTTACAAACGGATAACCCTAAAATGTAAGGTGTCAACAAAGCAAATAGGAATCCTTAGAGAATATTCTGCCTATAGTGATTATATAGTTTAGATATGTCAATAGGATTATCTACATATGTTAATAAGATAACCTACATGTGTCAAAATCTAATACACACATCTTACATATACATGAAAAAAGCAAAAAATTTGTTATGGTGTAACAATTTGTTTAAATTGATATTGCTTAAGCTATAGGGCTTGCTAAAGATGGTTATCATGTTTGCATGGGTTGCATTTTATAATTTGCAAGAATTGGCATCAACATAAGGAAGATAGTTTGAATGGAAGAAGCTCAGAAAAAAATTGAATACTTATTTTGGCACATATCTGCCATTCCTGGGCAAAAATGATACACACATGTTCAACTTATTTTTGTTTAATATATTATTACTATTCTACCAGTGCACATAATATTGAGCAATTCTAATTAGACACGTAAAATCAATGAAAGCATTGTTAACCAAATTATATGTTGGTCCGCATGAGTTCCAGTCCCCCAACTCCAAGAACAAGCAGTACCCATTGCTTTGACTCTACTTCCTTTACCTATATATTCTTCCTATAGAACATATTGAGCCTCTGATATATAGATGCCTAGTTTGAATATTTTCTTAACTTAATAATTTGCCTATCAAATGTTTTTCTTAACAATCTAACCTAATCGAAGGCAAACTCACTCAAAGCCTAAAACTGGCCAAGCCTCCTGTTGCGCCATTTTGCTAGTTTTTTTAACTAGGATTGGGTGTGTTTGCAGACATAAAATTTGTCCTAAGTAGATTCCAATAATGTCTAATGGTACATTGTAGTAATCTCCAGTTAATAATAACAATCGATAATAAAGTACCTTATCCAACATGAGCACGATGCGGATCTAGCTGTTATCTATGCATGTGAGGTATCTGTAGTTTTGAAACAAATTACATTGGGAATACAATAGCCAAATGCAATTTCATTATTCACATCAGAAATTCCATATGTTGTCTTATCCATTTCTAATCCTGCCCTTCCCAATACAACCATCTCTGTTGTACTCGTTGCTTGATTGGACATAATCATTTGCGTAAACATTGCCAACATTCATTCTAAATCTGAACATATATCAAATCTTAAAGACTAACTTTAACTGTTGATTTCCAAGATGCACCACCTGTGCCTCAGACAATGTCTAATTAATGTTATGTTTTTAGAATGTGGAGTATAACCTTTTCTTCCTTTAATGAGGTTCTCATGCCACTGCGCATGTTATAAGTGCCACATTGTATGCAATATAATCCTTCCTTTAACGAGGTTCTGATGCCATTGTGCACGCTTTAAGTGCCACATTGTATGCATATCTATCATTGCATTTTGTAGTGCGATAGAAGAGCCTATATCACTTGTGGTTCATCTTCACGCAAAACTTCAGTAAAGGAATTATTGGATCCTTTTGCCTTCCCCATTCCTAATAGATCAATCATTCTCGTGGCAAGTAGATGATCAGAATAACTTATGAATTCATCAATTACACGCCACTTTCGGTGGAAGAATATGAACAAATGTTACTGCAAATGTCTCATAGCTCTTCAATATTTTCAGTAGAAAAGTAAGAAGAAACATTATTCAAAATACCTTCACCAATTTTGGATGTCTGATCACTGCTATGGGCTTAAATCTTATGTGAGTTTCTGATCAACGTAGAAACCCCTCTAGATTCCTAATGAAGGAGATGAAATGTCTCTAGATGCCAATAAAGGACCAAAAGTTATAATTCCAACTCACTGACCTTTCATAAAACCTTATATGGTAAGCTATTTAACAATCAGATAATGCGTTCGAAATTGAATATTAGGAATTTATCACTTTGAGACTACATGTCAAATATCTCAGCTAATAATCTCCTCAGGTCATGGGACATTCTACTACATTTTTGTAGTGGTAAAGAGAGATAGAGAAACTACAAAATACCTTGATGATTATCCTTGGGAGGCCTGCAATGTGGAAAATTGCAGTGTGGGAGCTGATGAGTCCACAGATGGATTCTTGACAACAATAGCTCTGCCTTGAAGAGACAAATACATCAAAGTATAGACTTCTGAAGCAAGGGAGCATGCAACCCATGATGAAAGGCTCTAGAAGCTTTGGATGCAACCAAAATTGAGAGGATGTCTCTGGGATCTGCAGCTTTAATCATGGGAGCAAGTCCAAAGGAAAACGAAAAGGCCCTTTATGAAGTCTCTTGTACATGCGGATTCTCGCATGCGAATCCTCTCGGGAGTGACTGCTTCTTCTCGGTATGTTTCTTCTACATCGAAATAGAATGAAGAGAGGCTTTGAAATTTTTTTTCTTTTAAATCTTCTCTCTCATAGTCGAACTGATATCTAAGGTGCATATTCTATCTTTTCCTTCAATCAACATCCTTCATTTGGTATATTCTGGGGATATTCTCATTTCCCCCCTCTCTTTCTAGGGTCTACCCTTCGAGCAACCCAAAAATGAGATACAAAAAGGAAAGATGCAAGGAGAAAAGCGTGAAAATTATAGTATTGCTGGAAAATATAATATTGTTGTTAATTAAAGTGCAAGACTTAACAGCTTTTAATTACATATATAGTCTTTTTGTGTTGCTCGAAGGGCAAACCCTTTCCTTGATGGGTCGCGAGGTGGGATTTTTGCTTAGACGATGGAGATCATTTTTGTTTTTTTTTTGAAAGCTAGGCGAGGCATTTTTATTATAATAAAAAATGGTACACGATCTTGTTTCGGCTCCACAATAGGCCAGATAAAACATTAATCTTAGGCCACCAGATAGGAAGAATTAGCACACTTAACAAGCAATCACTATGTTGGAGGCAACCTTAAGATGAAGCTTATGTACTCTGGTTGAGGCAACCTTAACCTCTTGCTCTTCACAAACAAAAGGATATGAAAATCCCTCCTTCCAGTCAGCCAGTACTAGAAGGTATGGCCCTCTTCTCATCCATTGCAACTATTACAGGAATGCAGCTATGCTCGTGGAGCTCTACTAGACAGAATCCTTCCAGATATGAAGCTCAAACCGAAATATGTACTGGAAGAAAGGTTTTTCAGCAAGGAGCCAGCCCAAGAGAGCACCCCTGAAAATCCACTCTCTTCTCGTGCTCATGGTAATATAGGGGCCGTGATCCCTTTTCCCTACGAGTATTAGGTGAAAACAACCATCTTCCCACAAATAAGATACTATGAATAAAATTCCAAGGATGCCTTGTTGGTCCAAATACCTTTTACTCCATTCTCACAATTGTCTCACCTTCTTCGCTACGGCAGAAGTACTACAGATCATACACCTTTTCCATAAGACAATCAAGAAGAAGAGAAGTTCATACTTTTGGAAGTGAAGAATACTACAGAAGAAAGCCTCTTGCATTTCCAAAGGAATCCATCCCACGTTTGCTTCCACCTAAATGATGCAACCCCAAAGGATCAAACCAACCACTGCAAACACGGTAAAGGCAAAAATGCCACAGGTCTTCTGTCCAATGACAAAAATCTCTCCCCTGCTGAGCCTTGGCAAGCAATGAACCTTGCATTTGAAGGGTTGGTTGGATGGTGGAAATCATTAATCTCGCCGCGTTAGTAATCGTGAACATGGTTGTCGTCAATCCGAGTTAGGGATTCATTAGCATGGGATCGCTGTTTTTTTTTTCGTGTGCCCTCTTCCATTCTGGAAGCCATAGCCAGACCTTCGATCTCCTTTCCCTCCTTTTTTTGCTTCTGTTTCAGGTTTAAATCCGGAGCAGTAAGACCAACAAATAGAGCACGACCTTGCTGTAGTTGTAGAAGCTTTGAGTAACAGATCTTCACACCATAGCCATAGCTTCAAGAGATTTTTGCATGGAGTCCACAGCCACTGATTCCAATTCTAGAGCATTAAGCAATAGATCTAGCACCATTTCCGAGGATAGGAGTCGATTGTGGGGCGGACTTCGCACCTTTGGAGTTTCCCCATCCCCGTGGCTCACTACAAGGTTTTGATATTCCTTTTTACAGCAGAGGTAACATAGATCCCCATTAGAATATCGATTTGATCTCGTATTGATAGTATTTTGGTTTTTTTTATTGCTTCGGTCGGGATCTGATAAGGACTACCCTCAGTAGCCTTAACCAACACACCAAAAGGGCGGATCCTTCAAGGAAATCGTTATCCAATGGGCCATAACCTTTCCAGACTTTATCCCATACCCCATAAACCATATCAATTCCTCCCCCACTCGAGATGCTTGCCCTCAAGCATGTGGAACACATCAATGTTGCCACGAGGAATTGAACCTTGGTTCTGATACCAAATTGATAAGGACTACCCCCAGTAGCCTTAACCAACTCCCCAAAAAGGCAGATCCTTCAAGGAAATCGTTATCCAATGGGCTCTAACCTTTCCAGGCTTTATCCCATACCCCATAGACCATATCAGAATCCAATACTTCCAAAAGGAAAAAAAAAAATCTTGGAAGTGAAATTACACAGCTAATCCGATGGAGAACCTGTGAGCAATTGTCATGTTTGATGCGTTGGACCTGACTCCCCATGAGAATATCCAAAATGAGCACTCAAGAAATCTGGATGTTTTTCTTTTTTTTTTTTTAATTTAAGGGCAACCCACAGTGCGTTAGCACATTTTAAAAAAAAGAATTGGTTATAGCTTATGAAATCTCCCCACGCAATAAGCATGTGTATAACTAGTGAGGATCACTCACATACCCTATTAGAGCAAGATTGCATGATCAAGATTGAACCCATTATTTTCACCCACTTCAAGTAATAGTTTAGAATGAGACAATAATTTTTTTGTTTGAATACATGGTTCACTATAGGTATAATGAAGTTTGTACGAGCATACCCCACAAACGAGGATCGCTATCTACGGTCCAAATGAAGGCATAAGTCGTGAATATGCCCATC
>JAANSK020297368.1:0-10187 GCA_011763485.2 Isoetes engelmannii
AATTCATTGAGTGCACAAATTTAAATAAGCAATGGGATCATGAGCTATGGGCACAAAGTGGTAGCATCTAATACATTGAGGTTCTTAAATAACGAGCACTTACAAGAATCACATCAAAACCCGAACATCAAATTTGACCTCGACTTTAAACTGTGGCAAAAGTGCATTTAATGCCCCTGAGATATTTGATTCTGTGAATTCATACCCCTCCCTCTCAGCTGGCAGTATTTTATGTCATTTGGTACACTTGATTATGTAACTTCCCTGGTTGAGGAAATAGATTATACTACCTAACACCCATTGTATCTCAATTTAAGTGTCTATTCACCTACCTCTGCATTATTTTACAAATATCACATCTTTGCAAAATTTCTAACCCTCTGATTACTACAAGCATAGACGTTAGAAATAAGAGCATATACAGATGCACAGTCAGGATCCAATTGAACGATCTCGTGAAAGCATCGTTTACCAAGATTCACGTTACCTTGCACTCTACAAGCACTTAACAGAGAGGTCCATCCAATGATATTAAGTTGTGGAATTGATCCAACTAGTTCTCCTGCCTCATCCAAGCATCCTCCACGTCCTAAAAGATCAAGCATGCAACTATAATGGTAGACATCTGGTGTAATCCCATAAACTTTTCTCATAGCTTCAAAATACCGACGGCCTTCATCTATAAGTCCTGCATGACTGCAGGCACTGAGAATATTCGTAAACGTAGCCTGATTAGGTTTAACGCCTTCCTGTTGCATGTCTTCAAAACACTCCCTGGCCATTTCAATATGCCCATTATGAGCATACGCTGCAATCAGAGCACTCCAAGACACTACATCTGTATAAGGTAGTCTATAAAACACCTTGCATGCCTCTTCCAGATTTCCACATTTGGCATACATGTCGAGAAGAGTGTTTGATATTGCAATATCAGCTAAAACTCCATTATCCATAAGCTCCTCATGTATAAGTCTGCCATGAGCTACTGACCCTATGGTGACACATGCTTTCAAGGTGACAAGAAATATAGCTTTATTTGGAATGAAGCCTTCCTGTCGCATTTTTTCAAAATTCTCAAAAGCTAGATCACCTTTCCCATGCTGAACATAACCCCCTATTATTGCACCCCAGGAAACTACATTGCGATCTGACATTTTATTGAACACATTTTGAGCTGTTTCCAAGCTTCCACATTTGCTATACATATCTACAAGAGCACTAGCAATACAAATATCTGATAGAAGTGCAAAATCTATAATCATCTCATGAACAACCTTGCCTTGTTCCATGTCTCCTGCGCTTGCACATGCTTTTAACAGATTCAATATTGTAGTCCTATTTGGTTTTTTTCCTTCTTTCTGCATTTCCATAAATGCATCAAATGCAGTACCACTTTCTCCAATTAAAACATACCCTGCAATAATTGCGCCCCATGTTGATTCATCTCGATTTGACAATGTATCAAATGCTTTGCGAGCCTCTTCTAAATACCCACACTTGGCATACATGTTCACAAGGGCATTACCCATTAGATCCTCTGATACAAACCCAATTTTCATGATTTGGCTATGCATGAGCCTGCCCTTCTGAACTGCTTCTAAAACACCACATGATTTTAAGAGACCTAAAATCATAAGACTGTCTGGTTTTAAGCCCTGTAGCTCCATTTCCTCAAAACTTTCTAGTGCTGCAACATCCTCCCCATGCTGAACAAATGCCCCAATCATTGCACCCCAGCAAACCAAGTTTTTACTGGATAGTTGCTCAAATGTTGTCCATGCATCCTCCAAACTTCCGCATTTAGCATACATATCAATAAGGGAACTTCCAATTGCAACATCAGAACTTAAACCATGCTTAATGAGTCCTTCATGCAGGAACCTTCCATGCTCAAGGGCACATTTCATGCTGCATGCTTTAATGCCAGCGAGATAAACATGATTGTTAGTCTTAGCATCTGAAACTTCCATCCCATGATACAATTCAAGGCCAATAGCAGCTTGCCCAAGCTTTGCATTTGTTGAAATAACTACACTCAATACATGAGCAGTTGGTTTTACAAGTTTTACTAATGCTTGATTTACCTCAACTAAATACCCAAAACTAGCAAGCAGTCGTATGAGGTGAAAAGCTAGAAATGAATTTGAATCTAACCGACTGCCCACCAGAATGGACTGTACTCGCCGGAGACCCGTCTCTGTGGTACATTGCTGCAGAAGATGGTAAGCAGCTGGCATGAAGGGCACGCTGCCCATGGTTGCGAAAGGGCTCCATCACCGCCGCCGACAGAAAATCATGGCAGGTACAAAGGCTCTGTGTTGTCCAATTCTGATTTTTAGGGTTTGCGGCTTAACCATTTCACGGACTCTCTAGCTGTTCCACCTAGTAGTTAGTGTCCGGCCAATGGCTTGCACAGCCGTTCTGCCATCAAGAGCTTGTGCAAGATGGAAAAGCCCGGCTGAATTGTCCCATTTATGACCAACCACGAAGCAAACTATGCTTTTTGGGTTGCCCGATAGTGGGATTTTGGCCTGGACGGCGGAGATTGATCTTGAGGTGGAGATTGATCTTGAGGCCTGGTTGGACGGTCCACATCATTTGTCCAGCTGCATTAGGCATCATTACATTACAAGTTGGCTTGGCTGCCATCATCCGCGTTAGGGGTCGTGAAGATCCAATCTAGTGGTTCATCTCTTCTATACAAGGGGGCTGCGAGCTCTAAAGGAGGCTGCTATTGCTGGATTTAGACATGTTCTAAGTAAGAACCATTGCCATTCCGGCAGCTCTAAAGGGGTTCGTTAGGGGTCGTGAAGATCCAATCTAGTGGTTCATCTCTCCTATACAAGGGGGCTGCGAGCTCTAAAGGAGGCTACTATTGCTGGATTTAGACATGTTCTAAGCAAGAATCATTGTCATTCTGGTAGCTCTAAAGGGGTTTGCCATCACTGGATTCAGACCTTTTTTGGAGCTGGGTGCTTGAACCTTGAGGCAGGGGTCCGCCATTGCCATTTGCAAGGTTTGTTGCAATACACTTAGGTCTGAAGGACAACTCTGTTTCAGATTTTGGCTGGATGGAGCAGAGCTCTGCTTTTGAGTTGCAAAGCTTCTGATTACCCACAGTGCGCAAGCACTATTTTATTTTAGGTTGCCTGAAGGGCAAACCCTTGGCTTGGTGGGTGCATATTATTAACATATTCTAAATGAATGAATGCGATTTGGTATTTTCACTCATCCAAGGGCTGAGGTGAAAGTTTTTCTTGCGAGTTAGCATGTGTTTTATATGCCGTTCGTCGTCATGGTATGTTCGATCGTCTGAAACCCTTGGCTTGGTGAGGTGATTGCATATTATTAGCATATTTTAAATAGATGATGCGATTTGGCATTTTCACTCATCCGACGGCGGCTGAGGTGAAAGTTTTTTGTGCATTATGCGAGTTAGCATGTGTGTCTTATATGTCGTTCGTCGTAGTGGTACATTCGATCGTCTGCGAAGAAGGCGTAGGTTCAAAGATGATTGTCACATATATGCAAAAGTCTTATGTTGAAGATGAGTTTTGAACCAATGATATTTAGTTACAAATTATCGACTCTTTTCAATTCCGCTATCGCCATAATGATATAGCAATCGTCTTCTTCTATGCATCCAAGTGCTATTCATGTAGGGATGCTAAGTGGTGTCCTGCATGCCCGCCAAGTGGTGCACATTCATCTATGCTATGTCACGGCCATACACTATTGGAGTTCATGAGCTATATATAGAGATGTTCAAGGATGACATAACCATTTTGGTTCCATACCAGTTGTGAACCATTATTGTTCAAGTTCTCTTGTTCCCTTATCCCCTTGTGGCTATGTACATATTCTTGTATTCTATATAGATTTTTCAGTCTTTTTCTTGAGTATTTCGAGTTTCAAATTGTAGTTTTCTTGTAACCTTTGGCCTCATTCTGTATGTGTAAGGGCAAACCACAATGCGTTAGCACTTTCTTTATTTTTTGGATTGCCCCTGTCAAGGGGCAATTTATTAGAGGGAGGGTGGGTCTTGTATATTTTGGCATAGTATAGGCATAGCTTATGTTCTGACGGCCACTATCACTAATTGGTTTTTTGGCGGTAAAAAACTTTTTGGTATTTTCTCAATATGAATATGCTATGGTTTTTCGTGTTTTGGACACTAATTCTTTTTTTATGGCGATTGAGAAGTCATTTTACCTTATTGTTTTCCCAAAGACAATTAGTTTTCTACCTTTAGTGTGAGTGTTTTTTTAGAACTTTCTAAACATATATAACTCTCATACATGAAGCGGGGGCACGCATCCTGGCCGTCTGCTATTTTTGTGGAGTTATCTGGGCTGTCGATTTGGATACAGTGACGACCTAACAGGTGTGAAGAAGACAAGGCGCGTGTCTTCATCCGATGAAAAGCTTGGGATTAACGATTCAATGTTGCTTGCATTTCAAGGCAAGCAAGCGAGAAAAAGCAAGCGGAACCGACGCCATTCTCGTTTAATGCGAGCTTGCTGCTTTTGCCGTGTGCAGTGCCTTTAGATTGAACTCTAAACTGGCTGGCGATTGTTGTGCTTGGGTTTGCACTTGGGCATCTACAGAAGACAGGTGGTTCTCTGCCTCTGATTAGCTATTTCCTTTTGTTTTTCAAATGGATGATTTTCCAGGATTCGTTGATGAACTATTCTTTGTCCTGAGTTCTGATTTTTCCTTCATCCAAACTTCTTTTGCCCAAGCATCCATCCAGGCATTTTTCGCCATAGCCTCGCCTATGCAGATCCTAATCTGCTTGGTCCTCCCCAATCTTCCCTAATTTAAATTAATCGATTCTTTCACCTATTCTTAGGGCGAAAAGAAGGGTTCTCGAAGCTTTAGCTTCCATCTTGCGCAGAAACATAGGTTCTTCATATTTCTCAGCATCCTAGGTTCTTGATATTTCTCAGCATCTTTTGAGACAAAAGACAGGGTCCTTTGAGCTATTCCGCTTCTTTCCATTCAGCTATGGTTCTTGATATTTCTTCCGCTTATTGGCATAGAATTTTAATGCAGAGTTTGAGCTTTGAAGAAGGAATGACTATGGCAGATTCTTCTCCGAACTCCAACAAGCTTTGCAACTCTACATTTTAGGAGAACCGAATAGGCTGCAACAAGTGCAATTTCGTTTACTGCTGGAAGTGAGCAAGTGGAAGATTTTTGTTTTGCTACCATGGGAGGAGGATGCATGTGCCATATGCGTGCGCTGTGCTATATTTCTTAATAGCTCGGCAACAACAGATTCTCCATGTTGACTATTCTCATTAATCTTTCAGGCAGAAATATCAGTTTATTTTTCGGATCTCAGGCAGGATATGTGGATGGAGATATATCTGAAGCCTTATACATCACTCCTAACAGTTTCACAATGGATCGCTTCAGCGGTCGAGCAGACTGGGGAGACATATATATCCAAAGGTTGGCTCTGTTCTAATGATATTTACACATTTTTCTCCAAGTCTGAATGATGTTTCTAACACCCAATGGTTGGTAAGCCATTTTGACACTTTAGTAGTAAGTACTGACCAAGTATTGGATTTTCCATATTGAAGAAAAAAACAAGAAATAATGGCTTGAGGAGTCATCATTTCAAAAGGAGAGTGCAGTTGGGCAAAGTGAAGAGTTAATATGAAGCAATTTTTTGGATAAGGGCATGGGTGCTATGACATGGCCAATATGGCCATGAAACCAATAAGGCAAGAAGCCTTAATAATATTGGAACAAGACATATTGATAATAGTCCATAGTGGACCATGGGACAAATCAAGGAGGTGATTCTTAAGGACGAATATTCGTGACTACGGCAAGGCATCAACATGGTACCAACACCAAATATGAGCCAAATGTCAAGGTAAAATATTAAATTTGGTTTCTTTTGGACCATGTCGTAAAAACTGAATAAAGTGATAAGGGGAGATGACGGTTTCACTATCTACAATTGAAGACAAGGTTCTCTTGGGGGCACACGTGTGATGTGATGGGTAGGGATAGTACAAATTAATGGGACCACTAGTGGATGGCTTTAAATTTTTCACACATGATATCTTCCCTTACTTGTTATATTTACATTGGATGACAATTTTGACTTTTGACTAACCATCATTGCATTATGACACCTTTTCTACCTAGTATTGCCTTTAAACATAGCATTGCAGGTAATTCAAAAACAGGATAAGAGGAACATTTATTTCGTAACATATAAAGGTTTACGTTTATAAGGTAAATCTTGGCAAAGGCATTCCAAAATGAAATGTCAAGTCTTTGCAATGGCAAGCATGCCGTAAATGCTCTTTTCTGATTTTAACCCTAAAGGCATGCATACCCTAAATGTTTATTCTATTTTTTACCCTGAAGCATTTGTCTTTGAGCGGCGGCCGTTCCTGCTCCTCTTGCATACACCATTCTTTGACTGTTTGGCCAAGTTTGCATCTTGCTACAATGGGCTGTTGCTCCACGACTACTTTGTCTCAGAAATCTATTAGATATCATGCTTTGAGGTGATAATATGGAAACTAGTATACGGTGGTGTGCATTTACTTTACAAGCAAGCGGGACATTCAACACCAAGTGCTTTTGTTTTGCAGACCATGGGCTTCAATTCAGGTCTGATATTTATTTACATGTGTTCTTTCAGTGGTTAGACATTGATCAGCAGATTTAAAAGACATTTTACAATATTTCGTGGATTTACAAATAGGAAAGGGTATAAGACTAGTTTTCTAGGATCTGAAACTCCATATTGCTGCTGGATATTCAGTTTATTTTCAATGTTTTACATTATGCATCAACTTGGAATGATGATATTATTGAAGCATATGCTGGAGATTTCTTTATGTTCGCATAAATAGAAACAGATGGTAAATCTACAAAGTTCTTCTATGCATAATGGTGGAAGCAGGCAGTTGACATGATGTCAACTAATTAAAATAAGTATTACAGTGATCTTTTTATTTCTGGTTGCATCTTACAGACTAGCAGGCTGCCACGGTTGTACAGGAAGTTTGTTTTATCATATCCCATACGCTCTTTCTCTATGTTAAACTTTGATTACAGCAGTATAAGATATCTGATTTTCAGGTTGAAGGGCGATAAGCCAAGAGTTTCTATAGCTTACCTGTCAGTAGCTTAGCATTTTACCCTGTTTAAGGCTAACTTGCTCTGGTTCTACTGCAGGTAACCTGGGAACTCTTCTACCTACTCTTTTTGTTTAAAGGGTCAAGCTATTAGCTGCAAACACTTTCGAGATTTACAAGATGACGGTGCACACAAGCAATATGGTTTTCCCTTACCTTTGTTTATGGAGAACTATTAAGAGGCATACATTGTATGGGTCAGGATAAGGATTGTGGATTATGAGTCTTTCTTGACATTTGATTGCTGAATATGCAAAAAGACACTTGGTTTCAAGTTTTTGTCGAATAGATGGAAAAACATTCAATATACAGGTTGCCTTCTCTGAAAATCACTACATTCGGTTGTCATAAAGCATTCAGATGCATTCTGTTATAGTACACGATGTCTATGCATCATTTGAAAAAACATGTGAAATTGTTCTTTAAAACAAAATTTTATTTGCTGGTCTCCAAGTGTATCTGTACGAGTTTTAAAGCTGGTTGTGGCATTATCAGATATATCTAGGATTTGGTTTGGTATTGACTTTGATCTAAAGAAAGGCTTATGTTTAAATGTTACGTAGTATGAAACAAATGGTAAATACACAATGTAACAAGTGTGGCAGGCTTCTTAAGGCTCTCCTTTTATAAACATGGAACCGATAAATCCGGCCAGTTCACAGGTTTATCCTGGAATGGCTTTGGATGTCTAGGCTTGGTTTTGATCAGGCTTTGGCTTTATATATATATATATATATTGCTGATGTTGGAAGCAATGGAAGACCAAGTTATTCTGATGGTCTTGGTGAGGATGGTCAGTTTTTGGATGACTTTACAGTAACATATTGGTCTGGATCGTTGTTCATTGCTGACAGAGGCAACCATGTGATCCGTCTGATGCAATTGAGTTCTCTCAAAACAAAGAATACACTGGTTAGTCCATTCCTATTCTCTGGTGATAATGAAATGGTTCTCGCTTATTCTTTTTATGTGATTAGTTCACATTTCTTTCTCTCCCATCTGATAGAGATGTTTTTAGTTAGGAACTTTCTTGGTATTGTTGCTAGAATTGCAATTGTGATTTGCTCTATTTTATTTTGCACATGTGATATGGCAAGACGCAATTCTACTGAAAAGATAGAGTAGTTGGGAATTTTCTTAAAGAAGAAGCTTCATGCAAGTCATCATTGGTACTGAACACATTGACATTCACAGAGTCCTGATTGACAGGCTTCATCACCCAAGGTTTGCATCAGAGGATAAAAGGTTCAATTTTTGTGAGAGTGTTGTTGTGAAGCTTCAAACACTTTTGCTATTAGCTAGTTCAATGTTTTTACTATGTTTTTTACGCACTTGAAATGTTTTCTGCAATGGCATATGTAAGCAAGGGCATAAAAAGTTGGGATCTCAACAATCAGCAAAAGTCAATGTTGCTTTAAGACTTGATTGACATTTTTTATAATGCTCATGAGGTTGAGTATTACGACAGGAAGCCAGATAGCAAAGAAGATATGATTGGCATGTCTAATCAGAGTTCTGAAACTCAACCTCTTATATCCAACAGCTATCTAGTGGAAATCAAACCAGACCGTCCTGTCGGAGTGACGGAAGTCCAGGAAAGTTTGTTTATTGACAAGAAGGATGTTAATGGCTTTCGAGCAAGAAGTCTTGCGACACGAAGTTGAAGTAGGGAAAAAAAATGAGTATAATATACCAGAAACGAAATAGCTACTAACATGAGCACGCATGCGTGTGTGCAAGTCATTTTGCCTTAGACGAGCAAGGCATTTATACTTGGGCCAAAAATACTCGCTACAAAAAACTACACTACATGGACCTTATTATGCGTGCTCCATTTCTTATAACCCAATTTGTATGCTCGAGTTTTTATAACCCAAAAAGATAGCCTAAAATGTTCATATCTGCAACAGTTGGAAAGCTTTCTTTAGGGAGCTAGGATGTATGTTAGTTACAAATGGTAGAAGCAAATTATACAATTCAATCACATGAAAGAAGCAGTTATACTCGGAGAACCACACATATACCAAAAAATGGTGTATGGACTAAGACTCTTTTGCAATAGTCAACACCAGATTTAAGATTATCGTGAAACTATATTTGCATAATATTTGCATTTTGTATTCCTGTTTACAGAGGGCATGATTAAAACAGCTGAAACTAAAATGCTGACTTAGTTGGGAATCTTTTGTGCTTCATTGACTGAGAATTCTCTACGAGGACATTCGCTCGAGTTCCTTATGCAATAGTAGTTCCTTTCTAATGCAAGCATTGCATTAATAGGTTGGACATTAATAATGGGTCCAACCTCACAGGTTCGGACCCAAAGAAATGTTCGGCCGCTGCGATAAATTTCTTGTTTTTATAATTGATTCTCTAATATGAGTTTTCACTTTGAAATTTTGAGAAGAATTAAAATATTATGTTTTGGAATGTTCTAGGATGTTCTGAATACTTATGAATAAGCACCTTAGTCTAAAAATAAAAAGTTTTTGAAGCTTTGTACACAGTAAAATAAAATGTTCTACAATATTGTAGATGCTTATCGGTAGACACCCCAGGTTTTTTTTTTTTTTTTTTTTTTTTTGAAAATTTACAAACAGTCTAATAGAGTAGTATAGAATTTTCTAAATGCTCATGGGTAAGTAGCTCAGTCCAAAAGTAGAAAGTTTTTATAAAAGGCTGCAAACATTCAAATAATATGTTTTCGAATGTTCTGGAGGCTCATGAATAAGCACCTCAAGCCCAAACTAGAAATCAACTTAAATATATAAACGATCTATTTGATGGGGCACAACATAGAAACTGGCTCTCGATTTTGGCCTGAGAGTCATTTCTATCATGCCACGTGGCATACCCCTACATTCCGGAATGGAAAAGGGGAAGCCAATTCCGTGAAGATCACTTTTTACAACCTGTAACTGGTTCTGTAACTTCTTTGTCCATTTCGAAGTTGAGTAAAGACATGGCGCAAAGCGAAGCAGCACTCTTGCTTTTACTAGTAATCGTAGCTGCTCT
>JAANSK020297379.1:0-19742 GCA_011763485.2 Isoetes engelmannii
TCCCAGGCGACGTCTGGGGACGTCGGACGCGACGTCTATGCAACGCCACGTTGCGGATCGCGACGTCTGTGCGACCCAGCGTTGCAATTTGCAACGCGAGGTCGCACAGACGTGGCGAGTGGACGTCGCGGAATACCCGATTTTCTTGTAGTGTAACTTGAACACAACATCCTTTACCAACAAAAAAGAGGGCAAGAAGATTGCTGCAGGATATGGACTTTGGGATATCTAATGTTTTTGGAGATGGTCTATAATATATCCTTGATATTTTATTTTCCTATGATACTACCATCTATTTTTTGCATTCAAAAAGAATCTGTTGGCAAAGCTGGATGCTTGAGACACAATACCAATAGTGAAGTTAAAGTTTTGTTACTGCTACATGTTCTAGCACGTAATCCAATGTTTTCTATACAACCAGATGATTATGGGAATTAAACAACTGTTGTATTCTTTTGCAAATTAATAGTTTCTCGGAATGCCATGGCTTTGTATTGAGAAGGTTGTTTTTGTGTTTCTACATAACTGCTAGGCATTATTTCCTGAATTGGAAGAAGCATCTGTTGACAAAGCTGGATGCTCGAGACAATACTGCTACCATAGGGATAAAGAAGCATATATATTGCTTATAGGTTGAAAGGTTAGATTGTATTACACAATGTTAGATTGTATTAGACAATCGCTTTATCTGGTCTTAAAACAAATTTATTGTTGTCTCTATTCTGCTACCCAAAGACTAGATTAAGCATGGCCAAGGTGAACCTACTTTGCATAGCAATGCTCTAAGCATTTTTGGCAAAGGTGAAGTTAAAGTTTCGTTACTGCTACCAATCCAATGTAATCCAATGTTTTATCATGTAATCCAATGTTTGCCATATACAACAAGATGACTATGGGAATTAACTAGGTTTCAAATATTTGACATCATATAACATCACATAAAAACTGATAATCTCTTACAAAAACAACTTTTGTAAATACACTTCAATGAGAAGTTACTTAGAATAGTTTAGTCATTTTGCAGATGCTGAATAGTTATGAATAGTTACAAATCTACAACAACGCTTTGTTGGAAGCACACATATTGACATGCATATAAAATGCAGTGCTTAGAAGATGTTGCTTGAGTATTGTATAGCTTCTTTCCACAAAATATCATGTGATGGAACTCAATCCGAGGGTTATTGCTGATAGCCACAACAAACAACCAACATATGTGCCAATCTAGCAAAATACACGCGTAATTGTGTGAAGTTTTGGATGTGTTTGATGTTTTTGTGACAAAATACATATGCAATTACGAATTTTTTTGGATGTGCTAGATGTGTTTGTGAGAAAATACACATGCAATTATGAAACCTTGATGTTCTGGATGTCTTTGTGAGCAATGCTCTTATGCTTGGATAAGAGCTTGGATGTGAACTAGATGTCTTTGTGAACAATGTTCTTTTGATATTTATTTGATGTCACAACATAGATGTGACAACATAGATACTGCTGGCAAAATGTTCAAGTTGTTCAAAGGGTTCTTACATCATGATAAATATAGATTAGTCATGAGACTTTTTAGTCATATCAGAAAGTGGCTCTATGTGCCGAGGTTTGTTAGCATGCTAAGTGCAAGACGGCGTATCGACCATGAGATAATGTTTTAATTTGCCTCCAACTGCTTTTGCAATTCAACATGTCTGTGCTTCTCACACATGATGATCAAAATTCTACCTAAATGCCATAGACGAAGCCCGTTTTATGCATCACTTAGGAGTTATGTACATTGTCTAACAACACGAAACAATTTAGGAACTTCTTGCTATTCACTTGCATGCCCCTACACAAATCAAATGTCAATATTGACACACATCCTATGTATGCTGTAACATGCAAATGCTATCCCCTACATAAAAGAATGATTGCAGTTAAAAGAAATAATTTCCTATTTTCACTTACAAAAATGGTCCAATGGCCAAAATTTGGTGACGCGGGATGACCAAGATTCCATGCTAGGCTTAAGGTCTAGGTTCGCTATAGTTTAGGTGTATGCAGTGTAAACGGTATGTGCATGCATGTATATCATCACATGTATCCAAGTAAATCCCAACTAGGTTTGACATCGTTATTACTACACGGTTTTCTCATTGCGAGCAATACAGTTGGCATACATTGGTTACTGCACGATTTTTCCAGCAATGCCAAAGCATTTACAAGTGTCCAACTTATGCCCAGCAACATTGGGCACCATTACTAGTTCATGTATAATATAATATTCCAAGAGAACTAAAGACGCCAAGCAAGCTACTAAGATTGTCAGGTTCCCTTATTCTTCATCAACTACCTGCTTTGTTTAGGTTAGTCTTTCGCTATTCTTGTCTGCCCTTTTCTATGTTTTACCTGCTCGGATTAATTCATTGTCTAAATAGATGCGATAATTCCTTTCGTGTGGTTCGTCATGTTTCTATCCAGCTTCACATGTTTTGATTCCCTTGGACATGGTTTGTGAGTTGTCTACCAGAAATGTTTGTTTAGAATTTTGTATGCAAAAAATCATGTGTGAGTTCTTGGAGTCATAAGCTTGTTTCTAGATTTCAAGCTCCCTTTTCAAGAAAGATGAATGAAACTATCATCAGTGCTGCCATTTCAAAATCTTCCTTGCCCGAGTATTTTGATATGGATTTTACAATGCCAACATCTTCAGCCAATATGTTATCCAATCCCCCTCATAACTCTTCTTGTAAACTTTGAGCTTCTTTACATTCCTAGGATGGGTCCTATGACACAATCAAGTGGCCAAAGTGAAGTGGTGTTCTCATTGAGCTCTTTGGAAAACATTGAGTACAAAATGGTTCCCCGTACTAGGGGTAGATTTTTTGGAAAGCTTGAAAAATAAAGGCTTCGAAACTAGACAATCATCAAGAGCACAACGAAAATAGAGAATATAGGATAAAGAAAAAACGATCCATCTGCTATGCAGGCTAGCCAAAGATGAGAAAACTGGCGACGGCTTCTCACCGGGATGAGAAACCCCGCCCTTGTGGGTTTTCGAGGAAAACCCTTATGAAAAATAGTTGCCAACGTTCTTGAGGAATGCCTACAACACCCGAGCCAGAATGGAGACAACTTGAATGCGTCGCGCCAAAGAATGAAGCCCGAAAGGTTGACGCTCGACCCACTAGCATGCTACTCCGATACAACACAATGGCGAGGCATCCTCATGTATGGGCTCGACCCCACGCACTCCAACAACCACGAGTTTCAAAAGTAACCTATAAACATCAAAGCTGAACAAAGAGAATGACCCGTCAGAGAGTTAGACGCCTTTAGAGCGCATTATAGCATCAACTGTATGTAAAGGCTCGGAGGCATCGAGGCCACGCCGAGAAAGAAATAACATTCGACCAATCGAGAACCGTCCGCATAAGAACCAACACATGAAATATCTGATTAGTACTGCTTCGGAGTATGTAAAGGCTCGGAGGCATCGAGGCCACGCCGAGAAAGAAATAACATTCGACCAATCGAGAACCGTCCGCAGAAGAACCAATACATGAAATATCTGATTAGTACTGCTTCGGAGGCTATGGTTCCACGCTGAGAAAGAATGAATAAATACTATCTCAGAGGCGACAATGCCACACCAAGAAAAATAAGATCACAAAAAAATAGAAAGCCACTGGGCCACATCATTGAATGAATTTGAACCCAACAATAGACTCTGAAAAGCTGCAGATATGATATCAGGTTGAAGAAGGGAAAGGGAGGGGCGGAAAACTTGTAGAGCCAAAGAGCATGAACTAAAGGAGCTCAAAATGAAAGGAGCTCAAGAGAACGCCGATGAATGGACATGAAAAAAGAGGCATATAAATAGGTGATGCGAGAAGGGCGTCCCCATCTAAGGAATGTCGGTTCTATTGTAGAACCGTGGCATTTGCATTCACATTCTCATGCTTATATTCATAAATGCCATTCTACGAGATCTCAAGGTCCATTCAGGCCCGCCGTTAAGTTAGGTTAAGTTAGCATTTTTAACTACAATTCTCTTCACACCACAAGTTAAGTTAATAAAATTAAGTTAGTGGTGGTTAACTTTTTTTTTAACTAAAAAACCTTAACCAAGTCTTCCTTCGCACTCAACTGTAAAAAATTAAAGTGACCCCGACGAGGTCACTTTAACACCAGTTAACTATGGCGATGGGTTTTGACGAGCAGATATCGCCAGTCCGCCATGGCGATAGAAATGGAGATGGGCATGGAGGAATCCGTCTAAGCTTTATCGAACTCCTAGGCATGGCCTATCTCCGCCAGGTGCTATCTTCATTTGTTTCCCCAAATCTGACATCCGAGAACAGTGATTCGAAATCAACTATGAATTTTTTCTTCCTCAAATATTCGTTGCCTTTTCCTTTTTTTTTTTTTTTTTTTTTTGAAGGACTAAATCACCAATATATTAAAGAATGAAAAGAATGATACAAACTGAGTGAGGAGGAAAAGGGACTGCCCCAAAGAGGCAGAAATACCTCAACACTCCACAAAGAATATCTCCACATAGAAACCAAACCACCATCAACACTAAATGTACACAAACTCCCCATTCTCATCCACAATCCTCAGAAGATCCTGCCAAATGACGAACTTACTCTCCGCTGAACCAGAGAACACAAGGAAACTCTGGAAGAGCTTGTGCCTAAGCCGAGGGACCAGGGAGGCCGCAGGCTGCTGGATCCCCTGAAACACCCACAAACGGCGCCACTTCCAAATCAACCAAACCAACCAAGCCACGCACAGATGCAACGCCCGCTTCCTGAGAGAGGACCAGGAAGCCAGATACGAATGGAGCAACAACTGCTACAAGGCTCGGACCCAATCCCAAGCGCCTCGCAAGTGGGAACATAATACCAGACAATGCTCAATGGACTCGCGCCTAAAACCACAGCAAGGGCAAAGAGGACTCACCCCCGGACGGAACCGGGCTACAAGGATGTTCACGCAGATACAGCGGTGTACCACCTGCCACAAAAGAACCCTAACCTTCGGTGGGGGAAGGACGAAAGCAAAGAGTTTATTAATCAGCTATAAGCATTACAAAATGTACGTGTCTCATTAACTGTGTAAGCACACGAAAGAGCCACGGGAACAAGAGCCTGAAGCACAATGGGCTTACTCCAGAATATGAGACTAATGATAAGAACTAATTTGAAGGTGCTGAATCCAGATATAATCCCTCACTTCTGGATCAAGGGAGGAACACTTATAAGCCATCAGCATCTTAGCCTGTGCCACAGCAATAACGGCGCGAGCAGTTGAGTAGGTGCCATGAGAAATATGTTGCCTGCGACGCTCCCATAATGACCAGAGGAGTCAACCAGATGGAATGCCCTCTGTCGAACTGGGGGCCATGCATTTGGGTAGGAAGCCAAGAGGATGCATTGGCAATCCAACACGCTATTAAATAAACCCGGTAACCATGACCACACCGGCTGAACTTCTGGACAAGAGAAAAAGGAATGCTCAAGAGTTTCCATGTCTGATAGGCAAAGCGGGCATACTGCAGATATGCGAGGATCATAGCGATGTCTAAAGCCGTTAACACGCAGGCACCTATGAATGATCTGCTACCAAAGTACCGAGACCTTAGGGTGGAGCAGCGTGTCCCAGAGCCAACGCCATGTACGCCGCATCTGTGCCTTTTTTTTTTCTTTTCTTTTCTTTCTTATAGTGTCCATTATCGATGCATCTCGGTTCATTTCCCGCATACAATGGCACACTACCTCAAAAATATTTGATAATGGAGCATTGGGTGATCAAGTCTCTTCTTTTTACGTTGTTAGTTACGGCAATGAAGTGGACCCAAAAAACAAGAGGAGGTGACATGTTAAGGCTTTTTTATCCTACGTAAGCTTTTCTCACTATGTTTTTTCAGCTGTCGTTCTTCTTTGTTTCTAAGTTAGATCTTGCGAAAGTGATATTTTTGTAGTCATTTTGAGAACGGCAGGTTTGCCTGCAACATATGCATACCTTGATCTAGTTTATAATTGCACTTGAGTTTTCAGGTCTGATCATATGGCCGGTCTGTGTGCATAGTACAATGATCATCCAACCGTTGTTAGCAGTTAGTTTAATGAGTTAAACATGCACAACACAAGTTGAGAAAATATGTTTTGTTGTTACTTAGAAGATTTCTCTTTCTTAAGAATAGCAAAATAGCAAGTTATCCCATTTGCACATAGGTGAATGCCTTTTTCATCTCACTATTGTTTCAAACAGTTATGTTGTTATGATTTTGTGCTTGCAATGCAGATGGAATGCAAATGTCCCATCCTCAAGTGGCTCTTAGGTGAAGTGGAATTGCAAATACTACTTCGTATGAGCTTTAGGCGAAGTAGATTTGCAGGTAAATAAACGTCTTTGGTGCAGGCTTCTTGCAGGAACATGTTAGGAACACAATAGATGTCTATTTAATAGAAAGAAATGTCGAAGCAGCTCTATGCTGCTTAGATGAGGTATGAACTTGTAATAGAAGGGCTGTCGAACAGGAACTGTTCTGATGTGGCAATTGCCACTTCTCTAGAATGCTCTTTTAGAACATGGAACTTTACTTGCTGATCAGTTCATACAAGCTGCAAAACAACCATGTATTCAGTGCTGAATTCAAATCGGTTATTTCTGCCCTCAATAGACTTGGTGCTGGTGTAGATAACCTATTTTTGAACTCCCATCATGAGAGACTTCAGAATGCTGCACTTTTAAAATTTCGCAGATCAAGAATTCATAGGCTTTAGCTGCAAATATAAAACGCATAAAGACAGCCTCTGTGCTTTTGTTGCAGCTGATGATTGGACACTTGGCAATGCTCCCACATGCAGGCTTTAGAACCCATGAATTTAATATGCATAGCAATGCAATTTAATATGCCTTATTTGCACTTGCAAATAAGAGAGCAGGTGGCGTTCCTCAGATTAGTGTCTGCTTTGATATTGATGTCCTCAATGTTCTGCTGAGGATAAGACCATTGGACAAAAGAACAAGATCGCAGGGTGAGCATCGAAGAAAATGAAAAAAATGGTTCATGATGCTGAAAAATATAAGTTTGAGGATGAGGAGCACTGCAAAATGTTCTCAATGGAAGGAGCTCTGCAAGAGCATTAATCTAGATGAGGCAGTTGCTTATGGTGCAGTTGTTCATGCTACAATTTTGAGAGAAGAAGGCAATGAGAAGGCTCAAGAGGCTGCAATTTTGAGTTGAGACGGCAATGAGAAGATTCAGGATCTATTGTTGCTTGATGTTACACCTCTCTTAGTCTTGAGACCGCTGGTGGTGTCATAACTATTTTGATCCCAAGAAATACTATGATTCCAACCAAGGAGGAACATGCATTCTCTATTTACTCTCATAACCAGCCTGGCGTGTTGATTCAAGTTTACAAAAGTGAAAGGTCTAAGACTAGAGATAACAATCTCTTGGGTAAATTTTAGCTTTCTGGTATTCCACCTTTGTAGGTTCAGCACAGAATGCAAGCTTTTGAATTAAGATCAGACCAGAATCCAGAATCTGGATGTTGGCGGAATCTAGAAGAATGTGCAAGACTTATAGGCTGCACCAAGTTAGTGTTCATATGGATAACTCCTAGAACTAGGAATGCTCCACTATTCTAAATGCAATGGTCAAGAGTAAACGCAGTATGGTTTAAGATAAGTTCAGGCCAGAATGCAAGCTTTTGAATTATGATCAGATCGTAGTCTGTGTGTTGGCGGATCTAGAAGAATGTAGTATGGTTTAAGCAGAGTTATCCCACCAATCCTCTTGTGGCGGTGTTGAGAAATGTCCATGCCAAGGTAGTGGGGACAATAATATGGAGAAGTTTCATTCTTCTAGTAAAAAGCCTCTGAGTTGGATCCATTGTCCAAAATGTGCTGTAGAAGCATATCTGATATATGTGCATGTACTCGCAAAGTGTACCCGTACCTCCAACACTTGCCCTTTGACCACAAGCTTATTCTATTCTATTCACAGAATAGAAAGGTTGCTGCAGAGCAATACCACTCTGATGACCACAAGCGAACAAGTTCTCAGAAGATGGACAACGTAATATGTGAGAGGCGTGAGATGCCTCAAAGGGATGCAACATGTTCGCGACAAAGTCAATTCTTAGAAGACCAACTCGCCAGCACCAGTCCTCATTAATTTCTAATGTCTCAAATCTGGCACGTTCTTTCAGCGCTACTGATGAGGCGCATAGTGCAGAACAAGCAGCAATTTCTCATTGCAAACGGTCTCTGGGTGTTGGAAGTACTCTATCTTGCTAGCATATGAGACGTCCGCTTCACTGTAACATATAACATCTTGATTTATTTTATGAACATGCCTTTTTTATCTTATGTGATTACATGTTCTGATTGTTCTTCCTTCCTAATTTTTTTTTTTCTTGATTCCAACATCTCTTCTCCCCCCCTTTTCCCTTTAATGATAGCTGGCTGGTCTGTACAAAATCCTGTATGAATGTTAGGTGTAAAACTGATACTGAAAGCTCTAAAGGTTCTAAAGGATAACATGGCCTTCAATTAAAAGTGGCTTATTACATATAATAAAGCAATAGGAAGCTGGAATGGTCAGAAAGTAGAAGAAAGTTAAGGTGAAATTTCGTTGATGGGAAAACAAGCTTACATAAGCAATCACATCTGTTTGCAAAGCAAAAAAGTAATGCTTTGTGCAGAAGACAGGATATGAAACTTTAGATAGTCCAGATTAGGAGATGTAAATTGCGCTCCTAGAATCTGCAAATCATATCATCGGTGCTTCTAGAATCTGCACACTATATCAAATATATATTAAGATTTCAAAACGGAAAAAGGAAATAACAAACAAAGCAAAGTTCTGCGTTGTTTTAGTTATGGTGTTCTAAAACGTTGCTGGAAATGGGTGACAAGTTCCTGCTTACTGAAATTTTACAGACTGCAACTATAAATTGAAACATTACAAGAAAAATTACTAAGAAGAGCAAATACCTGATTAGTGCAGCAAGCAAGTCGGATCAGAGAGCAGGAGCAAGGCCGGATCACTGCATCTCGGGATGAAGAGCGGAAAGACCTGCCGTATATGCCAGAAAAAAGTGATCTGGGGGTATTCGGCTTACCAAATATCAGAAGGGGTATTCGACTTCCCAATTCTGCAAAGGGCGTATTCCACTCACAAGCAATTTGAAGACCTATTTCACGAGTCTAATACCCACCTCAGAAATGAAGAACCTAATACCCACCATTGCCGGAATTTTTTTCCAGCTGCGAGCTGGTATTGGGCGAGTCGAATACTGCTGCTGCATGGTTATTCAACTCATGCATGCGTGGACTCGAGGCCAGAATGTGGAGCCTATATTTCCTTACTCGCCCAATACTGCTGCTGCATGCTATTCGACTCATGCATGCGTGGAATCGAGGCCAGAATGTGGAGCCTATATTTCCTTCGGATGACACACGACTTCTCTGCTTCTATGTATGTTGACGTTTCTACAATGGAATGGAATGCAATGGCGTTGGAAGGAATGCACCGGCAGAATTGAGTAATTCTTGCTTCCCCGTTAAGGGAATGCTAATTTCGCTTGCATTCCGGCAGGGTCCGCGCATCGGCACAGTTTCCCCTGCCGGAATGCAAGGGAAATTAGCATTCTCTTAAACAGGAAATAACTTATTTTGCACACGAAACAAGGTTACACACGACTTCTCTGCTTCTATGTATGTGGACATTTCTACAATGGAATGGAATGCAATGGCGTTGGAAGGAATGCAGCGGCGAGTACTGATAACTCTGGCCGCTGTATCTGTGATCTTGCTATACATGCAGATTATTCAAAACTTACCAGGCAAATCAAGCACAGGCGTTGAGGGCATCTTAGCTAACTTGGGCAATGGACTAGACTGCTATGCTTCCGAACAAGCGTGGCCAGTCTTTGCGAACAAAGTGGAAGAAGGCCTGAGGCATCCGTTTATCCTGTCGCTGGAGGACAAAGGCGCGGTCCCTGTGAGGGAGATGCTTGAATCCAAATCCATGGGGGCTCTGCCACAGTCAAGGATGATCCAGAACGTGCTGTCCACCGAGGTGGAGGATCCATCACAGAGTGCGGTAGTAGATGTAGGCGCTCATGTCGGATGGACGGTATTTGCAGCATCTGCAATGGGATTCAACGTTTTGGCATTGGAGCCGGTGGAAGAGAATGCCCGGCGCCTCTGTGATGGTGTCTATCTCAACCGCCACCATAGCCGCGTCAAGATCTTCCATGCCGCTGTCTCTGACACTCTCGGAAGCATAACCATTCACAAGGTATTCTGGACTTTAACCTAATTGCTTTGCTTTGAAGTTTAGCATTAGTGATTTCCTTTGGATGGGTACTTTCGTCTTTGTTTCAATGGTTTAATCTATATATGTATGACCAAAATCTTGAAGCTCAAGAGAAGAACTAAAGATAGCAGGCTTGGTTTGGGAAATTCCGGGAACCCTTGTAATCCTTCGGACAGATGTGAGGTTTAGCTTGTTGCATTAAGAAATGCAGATGTGAGATTTAGCTTGTTGCATTAAGAAATGCTTTGCTTTGAAGTTTATAGCACTAAGTGATTTCCTTTGGATGGGTACTTTCGTCGTCTCTTCTTTCAAGATGTATGACCAACATCTTGAAGCTCAAGAGAAGAACTAAAGATAGCAGGCTTGGTTTGGGAGATTCCGAAGAACCCTTGTGAGCCTCCAAATAGATTTGAGATTTAAGCTTGTTGCATTAAGAAATGCAGGAAAATTTTCGGCTAAATAGAGACATTTTTCTTAGATTTTTTGACGGAATACAAGATAATTACTAAAGCTTGTTGGATAGATCTAGGACAACAAGAAATCTGACGATTTAGGCCAAAAAAATTTCCGAACCAAGATAGCAGGTATCTCTTCAATGAGAGGCGGGAGGGTCTTTCGCGTACTTTCTTGGGGACATGTAGATGACCTTAAAAATCTTTATCTTATATATAATTGACACAATGTACTCTTAACAAATTAGCTAGTGTTGTTTTCTCCTTTTTAAGTTGTGTGATTCCTTTAATTTTAACAAGTTGCTTTTGGTGTGTTTGTATTGCAACATTTATTGTGTGGATATATATAGATATCAGATCTTTTATTTTGTATAAATTTTTTAAATAGAGGCTCACTACTTGCTCTTTTAACAAAAGGTGAAAGGGAGGTTAGACAACACAGCAATCTCGGCTTCCGGTGCCACCGCAAATGTTCGAGGAGAAGTCATCGAAGTGGCGGTGCCAACTTTGACAGTCGACTCCATTGTGCATGACCACCTCCATGTTTCCCTAATGAAGATTGATGTTCAAGGGTGGGAGTACCATGTTCTCAAGGGAGCTGCTAAGCTACTGTCCAGGCCTGCTGACAAGGCACCTTACTTGGTTTATGAAGAGGACTCGAAGTTGCTGCAATTGAGCAACACTACCGTTGAGCAAGTAGCCAAGTTAGTCAATGATTATGGGTATACAAAATGTGTTTTCTTTGACGGCGACAAGCACTGCTCCAAGCAGCCCCAGGTACATTTTAGTTGGATGAAAAACCAGTGAAAACTACTTGTTCAAAGGTAGGCAGATCAAGGTAGGTATGGTAAGAGTTTATCAACCCTTGCTTGAAATGCAAGAATGAAGCTACAATCCTCAAAATCACCTTATCAATCATCTCTACTAGCTACTTAAATTGTAAGGATCTTGGACTTTATTACCAAGATTGAGGATGGCTAAGCTTTTGAACCTTAATTACAAATGTTTCTTTAATTTATATTACATTTGGATAAAGTGCACATGTAACCAATTAATGAGAATGCTTAGCAAATGTTACCTTAAAGAACCAATGATCCAAGTTCTTCTTAAGCTCTAGGTAACCAATTAATGAAAATGTTTAGCAAATGTTACCTTAAAGAACCAATGATCCAAGTTCTTCTTAAGCTCTATGTGATCTAGTATTTGACTATTTTTAGTTGTTATTACTTTATGCACAACGAAATACAAATAGATACAACTTTTATAGCACATAATGGTTTTGAAGAACTTATTTATGAATTAACCAATACAATATCTACATCAAGTTCTATGAACCGTAATCCAAGTACAGCTGCCCTTAATATGTAAATTATAGTCTAGTAGCTATATTCTGAACATTTTTCAAATTTACAATGGAGGTTAGATAGTTTGGACATGTATGCATCTCTTTTTCCAACAAGTTCGAAAACATTTGGCACAAAGCATTCTAGGCAATCCGCATTTCTTGCGAGTGTCAACATCCTCTTTTTTTCCAGGAAAATTGTTTATACATCCACTATGCAATCCTTGCAATGGCACCAGATTCATGGAAGAAAGTTGCGAGAGCTAACATTTGATTCTATTGGTGAAGATTATGAAAACCTTTTTTCTCGAGTTAATCATGTTTAAGTAGCTGGATATCTGGGGCAACTGATGAGCATTCAAATCATGTTAACAAGGTAATCTCTTATATAGATATAAGATCTTTATTTGTATTGATTTTTAAATAGAGGCTCACTACTTGCTCTTTTTAATAAAAGGTGCAGAAGAAGAAGAATTTTTAACATCATGCCACTAGGCAACATCCAACACGCCAATCTCGGCTTCCGGTGCCACATCAAATGTTCGAGGAGAAGTCATTGAAGTGACCGTCGCAATTTTGACCATTAATGTTTTATCTGGCCTATTGCGGAGCCAAAACAAGGTCGTGTACCATTTTTTATTATAAATGAAAATGCGTCGCCTAGCTTTCAAAAAAAAAAAAAAAAAAATGACCATTTACTTCATTGTGCATGACCACCACGTTTTCCTGATGAAGATCTATGTTCAAGGGTAGGAGTACCATGTTTTCAAGGGAGTTGCTAAGCCAGCAGTGAGCGAGTAGCCAAGTTGGTTAATGATTATGGGTATACAGAATGTGTTTTCTTTGGCGAGAACAAACACTACTCCAAGCAGCCCCAAGTACATTTTAGTTGGATGAAAAATTTAGTTGAATACAAAACCATTGAAAACCACTTGTTTAAAGGCACGCAGATCAAGGTATGATAAGAGTTTATAATAACCATTGCTTGAAATGGAAGAGTGAAGCTACAAACTCAAAATCACCTTATCAATCATCTCTACTAGCGACTTAAATTGTAAGAACCTTGGACGTTATTACCAAAATTGAGCATGGCTAAACTTTTGAAACTTACTTCCAAATATTTCTTTAATTTATATTACATTTGGATAAAAATGGACAAGTAACCAAATAATGAGTAACCACTATACTGCTACAAGTGCCTAGGATGTATGTCCCAGATCTTCCCCGTAGACGTAGTACAGACGTCGGCTTTGACTCGAGGCAACCACCTGCTCGGGATAATATCGAGGCTGCTGGTAGACATAGTATAGATTCACGCCTTAGGCCTCCATTTGTGCTAGACTTTTCTGTTGCAAGGAGCTTGGAGGGAGATTTCAACAGGTAAATGTTCAATAGACGTCTTTGCTTTGCAATATGTTAAGGATGCCCATTCTCATTGTTTTACTTATGTAGTTCCAGATCAAGAGGAAGTGGAGGCTCAGACAGCTTGGAGGGTTTGGGAAGGCGAACACTATGTAGATCGTCGGATTTATCAGGAGGTTTCAAATCCTAACGATGTCAATCAGCAGATTTGTCTGGCGGCTCCAGATCCCAATGACAACATCGATCAGAGGAACATCATGACGTGGAAAATATTGGATCTCAACGACATCATGTCTCTAAAGAAGATGTCCCATACAAGTTTGTTTTGGAAGAGTAACTATATATGTATGTAGTAGCCATATGCGCCTTATGTAATATACCCACCATTTTATGCTCCAGTGACGGTCTTCCTGGGAAGGATGGCCTAGAAAATATTTTCTGCACTGGCTTGCAAGACGTTGTGGGGAACACTATCTCTCATTTACGGCCTCCTGGCGGTTGAGGAGGGTGACCTGGAGCTTATGATCAACGTGAAATAGAGAAGGTCAAGGACAAATTGAAAGGCAGTTTTCCAGAGATAGAGAAACATAAGAACTTCAACTGGAAGAAGCTCACTCTCATATGGGTGAGCTTCTTCGAGAAAAGAGGTACATGGCCTAGTCAATCTTATTCTTATTTTCCATTTTGTGTTAATATATTGAATTATATCTTGAAGGCAACTCGTGATTGCGAAATTGAGGAAGGATTGCGGTGCCTTTGAAGGCGATTGGTCAAGAGTCCCTAAATCGCATAATCTCCTTTAGGGTGATTTAAATATATTTGATATTGCTTTTGTCCATTGATTTCATTTGAAATTAGACATTATATTTTCTTGTTGAGTTCCTTGCAATCAGATCGTGCCTGATAGTAAACATGCAGACCGCTCAAAGGTAGCAGCTAAAATGGGATGAAAATCGTCTCACTTGGGCTCGATCGAAGAGGGTTTTGCTATAGATTCTTAAGTGCTATAAACTCTTAGTTCGCATTAATTGTAATGACAACTTCAAATGACATTAGCTAATATTAGTTGCGTTGGTCTAGAAACTTTTATACGGGTTCGCATCTACAAAGCAACAAGTAGTGCTAGCCAAAAAAGAGGGCGCTGCTTACCTGTACCAACAACTATACGACGACGGAGTGCGCCAATATTATGATGCCGGAGTACGTGGGATCTACGCAATTCTAGAACTAGGAACGACATGAATGTTTTGTTAACATTGTATTATATTTTTATAGGAAGCAGTAGAACAAATGAGCGCAGCCCTGGACGAGGATGCACGGGACGACAACTTTGGCGCACCGTTCGACCCTCGCAAAGGCGAAGGTGGCTCAGGCAGCTCAGGATCCTAAATGGTGCTCCAGAGACCACAAACTACCTACTCAGATGACTCAACTACCGAGTCTGAGACTTAGATTAATTTTAGACTATATTTGTAAAGGGTGGACGCTCCCCTTAGTCTTTTTGTTGTTCACGATCATAAGCCTATTTTGAAAATCTCAAGGTTAAAAGTGTGGATACTTCCCAATGAGTCGTTTTGTTTTTATCCCAAAATGCAAATGCAATATATCACTTTAAATTCATACTCATGTGACTATAGGTGCAGAGATAGGTAAGAATATACTAGAACCTATTTGATCCGTGAATACACGTATTTCTAGTATTATCAATTCAAAATTAAATTATTTGTATCCAATTTCAACATATTTCTGATTCAAAATTAAATTACTTATATCCAATTGCAACACTAACTTCAATTCAATCTCATTTTTTTTGCTGACGTGCACGATGTCGCGCGCGACGTGACATGCATACCTGGCATGTACACGTGGCATGTATGCTTGGCATGTACATGTGGTATGTACGCTTGGCATGTACACGTGGCACAATGTCACGAGTGACGTGGCATGTACACGTGGCATCTTTCTTCGTCACATCCTTTGCCACACCACGTGTGCTAGACGTCGCTATAGACGCCGCGAGCGATGTCTGTTAGACGTCTATGGCACGTCTGGATGACGTTAGTCGCATTGCGCGCGACGTGTTATAGATGTCACGTACGACATTCGACGCTACATGCAAGGCTACAGTTTCTAACGACGTCTGGCGGCCGTCTGTGCAACATCATCAGACGTCGGCCAGGTGTCGGCCAGACGGAATTATAGACGTCGCTAGATGGCCTTTTTCTTGTTGTGCTCACCCTGTACCTAAGCGTTGGATGTGGCCAAACGATAAGGCGGCTCAATTTTTAAGGGGGTTGACAACTATTGAAAAGGCTGCCTCGGGAACTTTTTGGGGGACCGTCTCTTGGGGTATGGCCTCTACCCTCCGTTGAGGCATCCACACACTCTATTAATGCTTACAATCCTTGATACATAATTCCTTGTTCTGCTGCAAAAAGGCAGCGCCTACAATCACTATGACAGGTTTCCCTTACACTATTTCTTGTGACTATATTTCATATCTGAGATGTTGAGGCTCCTTTGCATCATCCTGCCACCTGCAAGTAGAATGAAGATGCAGGCTGGGGGATTCGAACCAAATTCGAACCCCACATACAAAGCTAAGATTTAGTTGCTTCTAACAACAAAACTGCAACTCCCTGGGCCGGAATCGCCATGGCACAAAGCTTCTGAATTGGGAGTTACATGAGAGCTTAATCTTCTATCAAAATGGGCCTCTCAAAACTCCAACCTTGAAATCGACCTGCTCATGTGGAATTCTGTCAAAATATAAAAAACATGTCCCTTTGATGTAAAACTGAGTTTGGAAACATGGAAGAATGAAAGGGTTTTTAGAAATGCATGCCCAGGGGCTGTGAATCCAGAATCGGCATCCGCTTGCTATCTTTTAAAAGCCTTACCTGCGCCAACAAATTACCTTTTATATTCGGCCCCTTGCATCAAATCTTCGGCTTTATGCTGCTCAGACCCAACAAATACCTTCCACAAATACAGGAAATGAAAAAGATTCGAAATTGTCCTAATTCTATACATATTTTCATACAATACAACCCTTAAACCAACTAAACCTTATGTTATAAATGTACCCTTTCATCAACTAGCAATGCAATGCAGAACAAACAGCCACAAAGCAGAACTCTATGATTGGGGCCATCAGTCACATCTCTGCAGGGTATTAATGGAGCCCGTTTATCTGAACGAGGTCGAATGAAGTCTGAGGCCCGGTGTTGTCCCTTATTACTTGGAATGCAGGTGCAGAAAGTCTTCTTAGCATGGGCACTTGGAGTGAAATCCACGTCCCATATCAAATCCTACTGCAAGAGACAGGTTTCTTACCTCTTCAGAGGGCAGCCCTTGATAGACACATTGTCTATTTCCAGAAGGTGGTCAAGATGGACAATCTTCATTCTACTTGGCTGATGCTCAACTTCTCGGGTATGAAATACATCCATGAGAAATAGTGTAAGGGAATTTGTCACAGTCATTGTAGGCGCTGCCTTTTTGCAACAGAACTAGGAATTATGTATCAGGGATTGTAGGCGCTGCTTAGAATGTACGCCATGAACCTATTAAATTTAATGGACTGAAGTCTAATTATTTATAGGCTAATTTTATTCTGAAGTCAAGCTAGCGTTGGATTTATTTTCAATGGTTGTCAAGCCTCGTAAAAAATAGAGCCACCTAAGCATTTGACCCCATCCAATACTTAGGTATAGTGCTAGGATGGCCCTAGAGGACATATGCCTAGGAATATTCTGGGATACAAAGGCTGGAAATTGCCTAGAGTGCTCATCTTCCATAACAAATATAGCTTTATGAGTGACAAAAGTATGAAGGAGCATTCAAAAGGATCAAATCATACCACCTTGTTGTAAAGCAACAACGATTGGAAATAAGATGCATAATATTAAGGGTGAAAGTGAAAGTCACTTCTCAAACAGCACTAATGGCATGAAACCAACTAAACGATTATTTCTCCCTTTACATGTACATGTCCTTTAAAGGAAATCATTGTCAACAAGGTGTCACGCGAAGTCTAGTGCGTGGAGGAAATTTGTAGGTAACTTTGCATGGTCTTTTCAAGTTCCCTTGTGGATAAACTATTCACGAGTGATCATAATTCTTGTATCCAACTCACAATGTGTCACTTCAGGAATCATTTCATGGGAGTTCCCAACACCACCACGGGAATCGAGATGGCAAGCCATGTGATGAGAATGATCCATGAAGCAAGGATCTTGGATGTTAGTCCTTAGGCAAGGACACTTTGGGACCATGTTTCCACCATAACCCCTAAAAATAGCAGGCTTGATGCCGGCCAACCCATGTGCCACATGGCCAAGTATTGACCTGGGACTCGTAACCAAGTCATCCATGAAGCCGAGGAGCCACATGTCCATGAGATCCTTAACGTTGTGATCATGGCTGCTAGTTTGCTAGCTAGATTTTGCACTAGCAGTGTAGACACTAACATTCTTCCCATCTTCTATGGAATCCTGTTTAAATGCTCTTGAAATATCATTGTAGTACTCCACTCTAAAAGATGACACCAAAACGGCTATGTCTCCATTTTTAATGGTCTCATTGTTGTTAGAAAAGGTGCCTTGTTGAGTCATGTTCGTGATAATGTGAGGAAGCATGTTCATGCTTGTAGCACACTTCAAAGTATGATTAGTGATTATAGGATGATATTCACCTGACCAGGCTCGGATCTGCAGAACATGGAAAAATACTGCCCTGTCAGAAAACAGTCTGTTCAATGCTTCTCTATATGGTGGAATCATGTAATTGAGACCTGGAACCATGTAACTGTTGCTGTCCCATAATAACAAGGGCACCATATTCACCATATTCTGCTCCGTAGGACAAAAGAATTTGATATCCTGTGGATTAGCATTCGAAATATTAGCAATCACGACTTTCAGACTTTTGGGTCGTCGAGAATCATCGAGATCTGACCAATCAATTGACCGATTATTGCTTTTCTTGAAGGAAGTATCGTTAAGAAGGGCAAGCATTTCATTGTAAAAATCTGATCTAGGCTTGCCAAGCCTCAAATACACCTGGTATTTTGTAGGTCCAGGACAAATGCTACTTACCATGATGGAGGCCCTAGGGTGCTAAGCAAATGTGAGTACCTTCATGTTGCTTATTGGAGCTTCGATGGGAAAAGAACCATGGAACACTTCAAAACTGTTGCATGCTCAAACTTCTCTAATGTTTTAGAGTTTCCGCAGTGTTGCAGAAGCCGCAGGACCCAAGTACTCAGGATAGGATCACGAATAATTACCAGAAGCCTCAGAAACTCATCAACCATATCCTTAACATGTTTTCACGTCAAGGAGATTGGGTTCTTGATGCATTCTCTGGCACTGGTACTACCATAGCATGTGCACTTACAAAAGGTAGAAACTTTGTGGTTGTGGATATAGACAAAGAGGTTGTACAGTTGATTAAAATGAGGTTGGCTACTCTACCTACTCTTCCAGACGAGAACCAAGAGTTAGGGCCAAATCTGAGTCTAATATGATCAAGATGACTTCATCAGAAATACAGCCTTTTTGGACAAGTGCCTTAGAAGACGAGGCCTCTTTTGACAACTTTAAAGAAGTTGCTTTCGTGGGCAATCCAGAGAAGAAGGCTAAAGAAGAGTAGTCCAAGGCCACTGAACAGGAAAAACCACAAGAAAAAGAGTAGGCCGCTTCGAGCCACAGAAATAAGGATGACTATGACGTAGACTTGTGACATGTTGTCTGCTTGTTATGTTGTGAAAATTTATTGAGACCCCTCATATGTCTTGTTCACAAAAAAGTTAATAAAATTCTTATTATTTTCCTCTCAAAAACTAGTCTTTTAAGTTTCGTGCTAAGTGATTTTTGTGTTTGATAATTTTGCCCTTTTTGTGTTTGTTGATTTACAAGATGCCTCTACTATATTAGCTACGCAGCCAAAATGCCAGAAAAAAATTTGTTAACATTCATAACAAAAAATTGACCTTTTTTGGACTTCATCCAAAAAGGTCAACTTTAGGAGCATGGTCTGCTTTTTGAAGGGAAATGTGACGCTCCCTGACGGTATACGATGCTCCCATCGTATAATGCCGGGGACTTTCCCCTTCCCAACGGGTCGAACCCTTGGGTCGGGCCCTCCAGACACATGGATCACTCAGGAGGGCTGAGCATCACGTGAAAGGGCACGGAGGTGTCATTGGCCATCCCTCCCTTCATGGGGAAACACCTATAACGTAGCGGAAGCATAAACG
>JAANSK020297380.1:0-10186 GCA_011763485.2 Isoetes engelmannii
TGATTCTGCCAGAGATTTCTGGGGCGATACGGAAGAACTAGAGAAAAAAATCGATCCAAATGAATTTGAAACCAAGCGTTTGCCTCCAATCCCCCCCAGAAAAACATTCCCCTTTCTCTGTTCAGTTGGAATTTCAATTTTGAATGAGGCGGGTCGGGGAATCATTTTTGGAATTTGACACCTGGATATGGCTCTGAAAACTCTGCTAGTTGTATGCAAAATTTAGACTTTCCAAAAAGATTGTGCTAGGCTATTGCAAAATGGATCTGATATATGACAGAGTTTCTCGATTCAAGAACCAGCAAGCTAAAATCTGGGTAGATTCCACGAGTTTGACAGTTGGAATATCTTCTAATGTCTCTCTACCACACGTTCAACAAGTTTCTTCAGGAAAAAAAGAGTCAGAATTATCAGGAGATGGTTTTTCCATATGTGAATTTGAATAAACAAGAAGAGATTCAAAGTTTCAAGCTTGTCAAGCCTAACTTGGGCCTGATTTTTATCTTTTTGTGAGATGTTCCATGCTCAGGAATTCTTTAAATGCTAGAAGGAACACTCTACTTAAGGAATGTGCAGATGTAAATCAAATTTCAGCTAACCTAAAGTTATTTTACTATAGAAACTGGTAGACAGATCTTACCAAGCTCAGATTTTCATTCATTTGAATAACATCAGACATTCATAGAATTTTCCCAAGCTCTATAGTCTTGGCCACAGGATAATTTCCATTTCTGGACAGAATTTTATCACATTTGCTTCAAAATCCAGTGGATCTGAATCGAGGAATGTCAATTCAGTTCGGGTTAGATCTTGGCAATTCGAGTTAAATTCCTTGTCATTTAGCTTGTTTTTATGTTTCTTGACTTAGAATAGAATGATTCGGATCCTTAGAGTGATAATTAGCCTCTCAGATACGACAAAGAAATCAGGTTCTTGGCCTGAACCATTTTTAGGGTTCGTGAGATTTTGTGAGAATATTCCACATGCCCAAACCAAAATTTCAAGCCCGGTAATATATAGACCATCCCATGTGGTTTCATGATTACACGTGCTATGCCCACATGGGATACGACCCGTTGAGCCCCACATGCCCGGGTGTACCACGTGGCGGAGGGGGATTGGGTGGGGAAGGAATCTAGGCCAAGGGGGGTAGATTTTTTTTTCAAGCAAGGCACGTTTACCAAGAAATGGCTTTTAAAGGTCAAAATGGGCTCTTTTTTCAAAATTTCAAGTGCCGAATGGCATATTTTTTTATGCTCCTCATGATGGAAAAACAAATTTTCCAAAATAAGCATTTTGACTTTTTAGGTCAAACCATGGGGCAATTTTGATGACTAGGCAACCATTTGATGATTTGGTACAATAATGATGACATGGCAAGTGTAGCATGGTGAGGTGGCAAAATAAAGTGGAAAAAGGTATTTTTCCTAGTCAAAAACTTTTATGAGGTGGAAATGAGGTGGATGACACGTGTGCTATGGGGTGAGTGAGGTGTGATGATGGTGTGGAGTCTTTTAATGATGAAGTGGATTAAGAAGTGTATAGTAGGCTAGTTCTCTCAAAATCAATGGTATCTTGGTGGCAATGGTATGACTTTTGGTATTCAGCTTTTGGTAATGTGCCCTTTTCTCTTTCTAGTTTTATCTTTAGAGAGAGAACATTCACTAAGACCTTTGAAAAGGCTTATTAAATGGAATTTTTTGTTTTTCTTTGATGAATGATGAATGAATGGAGTGTGTAAGACTTTGACTAGGAAAAATTAGGCCAACTTGAAGGTTATGAGTGTGAAGAAGGCATATGGGAAATGAAAGAAATGAGGTGTGAGGGTCTTGGATATGGCAAAGAAATGTTAAGGGTATGTGGTGGAACATATGGAGGATACCAAAGGATATTGGATGCCTAGTCAATGTAACTCAAGCCTAAGAAACAAGGATAGCCAAGTACCATTTAATGAAGGGGCCTTCCAAAATTTGACAAGGGGTCTTGTTGCTTTGACTTCAAGCCTTCATGAGTGTTTTATCTGTGACCAATCTTCCCGGTTCCATAACCCGATTGGGTTGTCATGGACGTTAAATTTTTTTTCCTTCTTCTTCTTATCATGCCTATATGATGCTCAAATAAATGTCTTCACTTGGTTCTTCAAACTTGATGTCTTCTAGAGGTCTTGACAAGTCTTCAAAGGTCTTCATAGCTAGATTGCTCTTTATGTGTCCATGGTGTGTGCACATGCACATACATTCCAAATCAATTGTTAGTCATGAGTGTAGCACATGCACATGGCTCTTCTATGCTGCCAAAAGTGGCAGCAGTGTTTCTCAAGTCTTACCTTCCCCTATCATTCCGTCCACTTTCGTTGTTGTCGTTATTCCTCCTTTCCTGAGTTCCTCTATAATACAGAAATTTACATTTGTTGTTTCTCTTTACTCTCATATTGATGATATTATTGATGCTTCTCCTCATTTAGTGCGAATGTCTGTGGTTACTATGTCTGATAGCATCATTATTCAGTGTACTAAAGAGCCTTGGCATAGGGTTAATTTGAAGAAGGCTGCAAGGAAAAATTCAGCTGCATGGTCCTTCCAGTGTAGTTTATTAGGAAGCGGTGGTTACTACTTCTTTTCCTCACTGTATTGTTGGCATGACAACTCGATGTCAGGTGATAAGCAGCTAGATATTGTGGTCTATTTTGATCATGATCCATCATCTTTAGGCGGCCAAACGCCTCAAAATAGTACATGAATGATTTTCTATTGTGTATGGGTGGTTTTGCCTAGGGAGCTCTATTGCTCTGTCTAGGTTTTTAGTCCCATATTATAGTGTCTATGATGTATATTGGGTTTTGTTCTTAAATATACACTTTTGTCCTTTAAAAAAGGGTTTTGGGGGGGGGGGGATTATAAAGTATTAATCAGATTTCATTGTGGCTTCACCAGGGTTTCACCATGGGCAAACCATGGATATGTGGCCACTCATAGGTTGGCTCATGAAAGACCAAGTGTAGCTAGCTAAATCATGGCTTTTTTGCGGGTCATCAGACTTTTCATTGTCAGTAGTCTCCCCGACATTGTTCTTTACTGTCAAAATGGTAGCGTAGTACGTCCAAGTATGTCTTCAAGGGCTCAATTAGGTTCTTCTCACCAACAGTAGAAATTGGTTTAATGCCATGCAGCATCACACCCTGAGAGAAAAGGTCGTTCATCCACCATTCGCACAATATCTGGTCTTCTTCAACCAAGCTTGTAATGAAGTACTTGATACACCTTGGTCGGTATAGAATCTTGTGTGTTGGGCCTGTCGTGCCATCGATGCTGATCAGTCCCACGATGACACATCCTCCATAAAACATTCCTCCCTTCCAGGCATCCAAAATTTCATTGGAGACCATGAACTTATCCACGTAGTTAACCACTGTTCCACCAATTCTCGAAGTCAACACTGGGATGCTGGGAAACCAAAACCAAAATAATGTTGGCAAAACTTGCCGACTTGGGTAGACTAACCCTGCACTCGCGCTCAAGCTCGTATATTGAATAGAAGATCCTCTTGTTAAAGTTGATATCAGCAGCAGACTGGTTGCCAGGCATACAGAAGATAAGAAAGCTGAATGTTTCCAGTTCTGTCATATCTATACAGGTTTTGTACCATTGTTCCAGATCCGCTTTGTCATAGAATAATGTTGGAGCTTCGATGAGCTCACTCCAATCCACCGAAATCTTTGTGACCCAATGTGACCAAGTATGGCAGGGTGCTCGAATCTGCATTGAAATGCACGCCACCGATTCCAAGTTTGCACTTAAGTAGTGTCTGCGCACGCTCTAGGAATGCCTCAATTTTGACATTTTGCTTCAGTTTGCTAGTGACATAGGGCGTATAAAGTTGCCTTAGCTCTTTCATGTCTCCATCATCTAGTTTGCATCTGTCCTTGTAGTTCTCAAAATCTCGCTCCTCGTGTCAGGCAACATTGCGGAATTCCATAATGCCTTCCTATAGTGCACAATTTCTCTTCAGAACATTGGCATAATCCTTTGCATCCTACATGTTTGAGTTCCTAGTTTTCCTCGGTGCGAAAGATTCCTTGTACATTTTCACATAAAGGGAGCAAAAACACAATCAATATATAAATTGCAATTAGTCAGCACTAATGAACAGTAGTTGCAAAAAACTGGAAGAAAATTTTATTGATTTGAAAGATACACATTTTTTGGAATCATCATATACAATTTCTTACTCATCAGGAGCGGCTGACTTTCTCGACCGGTGAGTCGAGAACGCACGGGCGACGCTCACAAAAAAACCTTTTTTATACAAACAAGACATAATATATTATTATCATTTTATCTGTCATTACCACAATATTTGTCGTCCATGGCTTTCATGAGCGTGTTGTTATATTCATCGATCTCTCTAAGCTCTGGATATTTTCGTAAGACGTCTGCCACAAGAATAAAAAAATGACATTCGGCCAATACAAATACCAATTTATCCGCGAACCAGTTAACTGTTTCAAACTCTTCTGGTGAATACGACCTTGCAACAACCAGGTTATCAGAGTCATGGTAACACTTGTATGGGCTATCGTCTATGATGATGGTGTTGTGCTTGCTGAAGTCCTGGAATGCCTCATAGATGTTTGCCAGCTTTTTAACCGTAATATACCTTCCCTTCGTTACATCCGGACTCAGATCTTGAAGGTGCTCCATCTTTTCATTACTCCACATGAACTTAAACTTTAGCATTGTTAGCCCGATTATGCTGAGAACGTTTACAATGTTCCTCTTGACCATCGAACTCCATATGCCCACCTCGAATCCCCGGGCCCAACACCACTCAATAATTTCTTTGACCTTAGGCCGAACATACACGACCTTTTGTGGTGTTGTCCTCGGTACCTGGCTGGTCTTGATCTCAGGGACATCGCCGTCTTGGTACACTGCTGCGAGGACCCCATTGACATCGAATATTACTAACTTTGTTAGGGCTCAGGATCCCAGTTCATCCCCAGCTCCGACCAGTAATCCACATCCGGATCTAAGGTTGGGATTTTGAATCTTTCCAATTGTTTCTGCCAGTCTGTCTACCAGTGAAGCTGGGGTCTTCTCAGATTCTGGCTCATGCTGCTTTTCGAAATTTCCCAGCAAACTGTCTGGAACTCATTCAGACTGCACTTCCTCCTCTTCTCCAGCTTTGTACTTGAAAGGTGGTGACAATGACCCTTCTTTCAGAAGTCTCCGAGATTGAGGCTGAGGAAGATGAGAGTGGCAGCGCATTTAACCGATCAAGCGCCCTGAAAAAATATTGCCGATATGAGTAAAGTTTTCGAGGATCTCGACTCACGAGTCGAGTGTAGCTAGGTTTTCGACTCGCGAGTCGAGAACTACTACAACTCATTCCTTTGACAATGTAAGATTACTCACCTATCCCTTAAGTTTGTGAGTATGGTATCCACTGCGTTTCCATCCATCCCTTTCAGAGGCAATCTCCACCATGGTCGATAAGAAAGAGGTGGTAGTATCATATCCGCAACAGTTGCATGTGAAGCAAGATACCTTAGATGTTCAACTCCCACCCGATGATGTCTTTTATGACATGCAAGAGTGTCGATCTGCTTTTGAGTGCTTTGGGGCTCCAGTAGTGCAAATTTGGATTTGAAGCGGAAGGGATCGTGGTTGTCTGGGCATCTCTAGAAACTAGGATTCCCTACACAGCAATCTATTAAGTTAGTAGTAAAATACAAACGTTGTTTTACTCATGTTTGGGTCTTCAAAGCCAGCTGCCCAACTCATTGAATGGGGTGTTGATCCTTTGTGACGGCATTTTTCTTATATCAGTAGTATGGCAAGCCATATTCTTTACGAGATCCTTTTTGGATTATTCTTGAGGACTTCCCTCCCGAGCTGCAGGACTCTGAATTCATCTCTCCCTTGGTTCCTGAGAGTGGGCTCTACCTTCAACATTCTACTACTAATGGTCTTACAAAGATCTGTGTTGCCATGCCTATTGATCGTGAGTTATCTCAACGATTGTCGTTCAAAGTGAGTCAATGGTCTTCCCGTTTAAGTTGAGGTCCCTTAATGGCCTTGAGCCGGCTCTTATGTTTCCCATGGCATCTCTTTTTGCTCAATGCTGCAAGGACTTTTCCATGCCAGCTAGTCGTTCCTTTAATTTCTAGCCTTCACTTACACTTTCAGCCCCTGCTCCAATGGATGTCTTTGAGACCCCGCCCGCCCTTAGTCCTTATGACTCTTCATTTGATCATCAAAGGGAGCGGTTGGAAGAGATTCAAAAGAGGCAGGAGCAAATAGAGGAGGCCTGGGCTCGAGCCGTGGAGATTGACTATCTTGGTTTTTGTCCGCCATATGTGCATCCACCAGCTTTTTTTGTCAACCTTGCAAGATAGCTAACGATTATGGGTCCTTGACCTCTCAACACCCCCCACATGCTGCCTCACAGACGGACCTTCCTCCTACTACCTATCGTCATGGTCACATTGCACCATTGTAGTGGATGTTCTTGACACGAGTAGCTCACTACCACAGGTCATTATAGGCTCATGTGCCACCAATGGTTGCTTCTGATCCTGCTCCTATGACTGCTCCTGATCCTATCTCCTCATAGAGCCAAAGTAGTTAGTCTGATAGAATGTTCAACGGGTGGCCTCTTCTCCCCTAAAGAGAAGTTACATCTCTATTTACCTGTGCGAATTATATGTTCAACTTGCATGTCTCCAAGAACATAAGTATCGCAAGGGTGATGTCTCGAAATTGGGAGACATGATTGATCGACAATTCAATGGCTTGGTTGCAGCTGTAGACTCTTATAGTGTTGGTATAGTCTTAGCCTGAATTCCCTCCTTCCAGGGGTGCTACATAGGTCAGTTGCTTTTGTAGGTGGGCTATTATCTTATGTTCTGAACATGGGGCTCAATATGGCTAGGTGAATGTGTATGCACATAACAGACCTCGCAAAAGGGCTTCATTATGGGCTTTTTTTAAATCTAAGATGCTTAGCATGGCCAACATACCTCTTGGTTGCTTGTGGGGGATTTTAACGTGGGGGATGTGGAGCTCAGCAGCCTTTGGTCGACGTCAAGTTATGGCTGGAGTTGTAGATGCAATTGCAACGGTGAAACAATTTGATATGGAGCAGGGTTGACAATTTGTGATAGGAAGTCATGATGTACTAGATACCCTGCATCCTTCTTCTTCCTCGGTAGGGGCTCGTACCTGGAGTCCAGGAAAGAGATATCTTAGCACAATCTAAGATCTTGAAGGAAGACCAAAATTCAACTTGCCAAGATTAAGGCAGGGCTGCAATGGTTTCGTGAGGGTAATCGACGTACATGCTTTTTCTTTGGAGCAGCTAAGCAGCATTGAATAACCTCTATCATTTCCTCATTGCAATTGTCAGATGGTTCAATGTTATCAGAGCTAGTATACTTTAAGCATTACCTTCATGGTAATTTTCAGACTTTCTTTGCTAAAAGAGATTTACCCTTCAATGAGAAAAGCAGTTTTGTCAAAGATCTCCCCTATAATATTTGATGAGCAGAGTTCTTCAATAGAGGCAGCCATCACTATAGATGATTTGAAGGCGTCAGCCTTTGCTCTCAAAAAAGATAAGTGCTCTGGGTTTGATGGCATACCTATTGAGTTCTTTCAGAGCCGTTAGAAGTGGTTGGAACCAAATGTGTTTGATGCATTTTGTGACTTCTGTCGTTCTCGTGTCCTCGATAGAATCCCCAATGTAGGTGCTACTTCATTAATTCTTAAGACCAAGGAGCCGAGGACACTTTCGGATTGGCACCCAATTACATTATTGTCATATGTTTATAAGCTTTTGCTAAAGCTTTTATAGAATAGGTGAAATTTATTCTTGCCGATTTTATCGCCATTGCACAATCTCCGTTCCTTTCTAAAAGGTGCATTCTTGACACTGTGGTTACAGCTTATGAAGGAATCTATCGGGCACGTCAGCAAAATCCTCCTGTTGAATATCTTAAGCTCGATTTGCAAAGGCTTAGGATGGTGTCAGTTTGAATTTCATGCGTCTATGTTTGCATCCAATGTTATGAAATCGTATGTCTCAAATTTCTAATGGTTTTGGCAGTATAGTTGGTTATTGCCCAGAATCATGTGTATGTGCTTTTCCGGGCTGCTATTATACTCCATGGAGAGCCATTAGATATCTTTCCTATTGGTTGTGGCATTCGATAGGGATGTCGACCCCTCTTCTCTTCATTGTTGTTGCTGAATTTCTCTCGCAGTTGTTTCTGGTCGCCATGTCAAAGGGGCTTCTGCAAGGTTTGGCTATAGAAGATGGCTCATAAGAAGTATGCAATCAATATGCAAATGGCACATTTCTATTCCTTGTCGCTTCTCTAGAGAATTTGGATATGGTAAAGCTACTTCTAGATACATTTTCACTCCCGGGGGTTTCACCTATTGTAATGGGGATACACCATGTGCGTTAATGGGGTCAACAAAAACCCCTCCGTATACGCCTTATCCAGGGTTCAAAAAAACCCTTGTCGTATGCAAATTACACTAGATTACCCCTAAAAAACCCCTTAATTCCGTATGTATACGTACGGTTTAAGTCCAAAAAAATCCACCCTAATTAACGCACATGGTATATACGTCCTAAATTATGTGAAACCCCCGGGTTTTCACTGGCATCTAGTATGCTTGTTGGCTGGTAGAAGTGCACTACTCTTTAGACCTTGGACACTCCTACGTCGTCATCTATACTTGCTTATCCATGATAGGTGCTTTCCCATGGGCAATTCACCAAATTGCTTAGCATTCTGGTTGGAATTCATGTCAGTGTGGGAGCGGGATGGGAAGACATCATTAAAGGGCTGGAGAAGCATATCTTCTAGTGGAATACTGCAAAGTTGTCACTTGCAGGCTGCATTAATGTGGTCAAGTCTGTGCTTAATAGCGCCCTAAATTTCATCTTGCTTGCTAGCTCCATAGACCACGGTGTAAGAACTCATAGCCATCATTAGAAACTTTTTTTTGGTGGGTACAGAAGTGGGTGTAGTGGTCAAGGTGGCCTGGTCTAAGTGTGTTCTTTCTAAGTGGGCAGGTGATCTAGGAATGACAAACTTCTTACTCCAAAGTAGAACTCTCATTTTAAATATCATTTAGAGGTTTCTGAATCGGGAAGATGACTCTCCTGGTCCACATCTTCTCAAGTAGTCACTTACTTGTTGCATTACATTGGACAAGGTGGCAGTTAAACCCCTTTTGCCATGGACACTATTTCACCCACTTCAGCCATTCCCAAATCTCAGCTTTCTTGTGAGGGTTGTTGAATGATGGGCTGCGGTGCAGATTTTATTTCGGCCATCTACTTCCATTCATGCTATACTAGATATGCCAAAGTGGTGGGCACCACTACTGCCAGATCTATCGGCACCCCCACTTGCTGCATCAGTCCATCCATTTACACAACGAGGTGGATCCAAGTGGGCATCATCTCAATTCAAGCTTGGTACAATGATGGCCATCTTATTTCATTTAATGAGTTTCAGACTAGATATCTCGTGCCTAGGTGGGATATGTCACTCTGAGAGAAGATAGCAGAGAATTTGCCATTTCTTGTGATGCCCATAGTTATGGAAAGGACTCTTTTCAAGACATTTATTCTCCTGCTCAAGATCTTGTTCCTCGTGTCCAAACCAAAATAGTGATGGTTTATAAGTGCTCTCCTATTGAGCCAGTAGTCAGGGATCACCAGTATCTCCAAATTATTTCATATTCTTAGGCTTCTCTTGTGGGTCAAGTGCATTGTGCTTGAGGCTCTACTTCCGATGGAATATACATTTGCTTGTGCTATAATGCAAAGTTTATTGTTTTAATACTTTGCTTGTGATTAACAAACTTTTTGTCTTAAATAATTAATCAAATGTCACAACATTTTCCATCAAATAATATATAAACATTACATTTTCAAAGGTCATGCTAGCAAAGGTGCAGATTTTCATCTCGTATTTGGGGGCGTACATGTGGCAGTGGTTGGACATATGATTTTGGGTATGTATTGTATTTGAGTTCGTATATTTCTAGGATTTTGAGCAGCTTCTCGTCATTTAGTGGTTCGGTGTGACGTACCCAACTTTATCTACGGTGCCCCCACCGTATAAAAGCTGGATCATTCCCCCTCATTGGTCTGACAACCAATC
>JAANSK020297391.1:0-10185 GCA_011763485.2 Isoetes engelmannii
CCCCACACGAGAGCCTCCAGGCTTGTCTCGACCTCGGCCACAGTTTGGAGCCACACCACGATCCACAGGTCGCGGGCCCAAACGGCCACGGGAAGCAAACATGGCCCCCGAAGACATGGAGTTCAAGGAACGTAGACGTCGGTGCCACAATGTGATGGTGCGCAGGCTTCAGGAATTGGAAGGAGAAGATTTGTGGGAGCGCCTACAAGCCCAGATCCTCTGTCGCATGCAGTTCTCGGCCACAATGCAAATTGCAAGGGCAAGCCGCCATGGAATGCCACGCCCGGACTGGCCACGAGTAATTACATTCAGGGTCGCGGATGTGAGGGTTCGGGATGCAATCTTGAAGCAGAGCCCAAAACTAAAAGGCACCCTCTTGTACATTAGTTGTGATCCTACCCCACACAGCAGGAGCTACGCAGGCGAGAACTCCATCGCATTCAAGATGCCCGGTGCAGTAGGGATGCGGCAGGGATGTCCTCGCCTCTAGGCACCACTGCGGCATGTGGAGTTCCTGCGATTCAGGCAGCGCAGGCCACCCTACCACTTCAGCTGCCCCTGCTCATCCTCTGAGAATGGTAAAATAAATGTGCCTCAAGATGGTGTCCTGGAACTGCCGGGGCTTCACCTGGCAAAAAGGCGACAGCTTGAACTCTATTGTTCAAGATATGGATATCATTTTCCTGATGGAAATATGGGAGCCCAATGGTTTGGCTTTAGGCTAAAAGTGTTATTTTAGGCGCTGGATTCTTTAAGCTTAAAGTTTTATTTTAGGCACTTTATTTTGTTTTGGTTTTAGTCCACTGTATTTTCTTTTTAATATTTTTCTATGAAACTAGCAATGGTTCTCCATTCTAATAATATCTTTCATTCTAAAAGCTAGCAATGGTTCTCTATTCTAATAATATCTATCGTTCTAATAATATCCTTCTAATATCTGGTCCTAGTAATATCCTCTAGCTAGTAATATCCTTCTAATATTTTGTTCTAGTAATATCCTCCAGTTTAAGAATTAAAAGTACAGAGCATTAGCAATATTCTTGATGCGGGTATAATGAAAAAGTTTCTGATGTCGCCTCATGCTGGAACATTTGTTCTCCAAGCAAAAGTACACATTCTTATATAAATGATTTGTTACGACTGTCCCGCATGGCATTGTGTTACATTGCAAACTAATATATGGTGATTTGTAGCAAGTTCATGTTTGATTTCATATGATAGGAAAACGTTATTTAAAGATGTTTCAACATGCCTGACTTTCAATTGTATCACCATTTGGTTTTATAGAATCTGTCAGCATCAACCTCAAGCTTATATATTTCCAACAATTTTGACATGTTTGCTCTCTCTATATCTATCACAATTTCATGTCTTGCTATCAGGTAATGTGGATATGGATATGTTTTTCATTTCTTTGATGTATCGTCTACATTTTACCATTATGTTCTACTATATTCTATGGGCCGAGAAACTAAAGAGACAATACATATAGAGAGACTAGAGAGAGGAGAGAGAGAAATTAGAGAGAGAAACTAGAGAGACAAAGACAAGCTTAGTTTTGCACAGCTTAGTTTTGTTACATTGTATTGTATATGTGTGGTGAAAAAAAAAAACATTGAAAACTTCAAAATATCATGTAAACCATTAAATATGTCCATTCATTATAACCAAAGAATCACAAATCCTACAACACACCAAAACACAAAAAAAAAAAAGTTCAATTTATGTTTTGGCTTTTAAGCTCCCATTGTCTATGGGTGCTCTGTGGGTGTTGTTTGACAAGCTTAGTGAATCTTCAAAGCATGAGGGCTCCACTTGATTGAAATCCGTGCTCTATTAGCTTGAAGCCTAACCGAATCCATAGGTTATGGCAAATACAATGTCAAGACAAATCACCGGATCTGGCTTACTGGTTTTTCAAAATAATAACTGTACTCCAAGTAGAATCCAATCAAGCCATCACAAAGAGTTTTAGGAAAATAGAATCCAATCAAACCCTCACAAAAAGTTTTAGAAAAAAATGTCAGGCCTAGAAGTCTTGGAACAATTTCGGCTATGGCTAAGAAACGATATCCAAGAGTTTGGTTCTGCAAGGGAAGGCCTTGCTGGTGCATAAGACACTTAGATAAGTAGCTGTAGCAGATTTAGATGACATAAGTCACTGATGCAGAATTCGAGTTCCAGAACAGGCCGGTGGTCGTTGCCTCTGATGGTATCCCACGGCTGGCTGATGTATTTCCTTTATAATAATAGTTGGCCTTTATATAAAAAGTAGAGGTCCATTCTTAAAATTAAAGGTGCAGCATTTTATCTCACTTAGTTTAGACGTCAACCTTAATATTAGGTCAAGTGGCTTAATATCATTGCATTCTCGACCCCTTATATTCGGTTTTAACCTCTTATATATATTCAAGCCTTTTATGGTATAAAGGCCTTCCCTTATAACATGGTTCCTTGCCCTTTATATAAAATATCAAGCTTTATAAAAACCTAAAAGGGCACCTTTTGCTTTCTATTTCTTTAGTGTTAGATATTATATACAAGAGGTTTAGCAAAAAAACAACCACACATTAGAATATCTCATTTTGATTAAAACTTTTTCCCAAACAGAAAAAAACTGTAAAAAGCAATTTGGAATGTAATCTAATACTTTTGAAATACTTGAGTAGTATATGATAATTTCTTATCGAGTTTATATAAACACAAATGCAATTTTGTAAACACAAACGCAAACACAAATGCACAAATTATAGGAGGGAAAAAACTGTCCTTGGAAATATAAGGTGGTGTTGCATTGTGGGTTGCTCGACAATCTCTTATATGTGTGGTGGTGATGGTGTTGATTTCTTACAATGGGCATTAACTAACATATTATTTACAAATTCAGATATATTGACTTTGATCAGGTATAATTATGAGGTAAATGAGACATAAAAATGATGATTGATGTATGATTATGAGGTAAATGAGACATAAAAATGATGATTGATGTATGATTATGACCGTAGTAGCCCGACCAAACATGTATGTTTACCCACTTTTTCTTACTAAAAAATGTGAGGAGATAAGATAAGATAAGATAAGATAAGATAAGCATTTTAAGAAGGGAAGGTGGAATATAAACAAGATTTTATATAAGTCATCTAAATGGGAACCCTAGAAGGTTAACATCCTCCACCCTTTCTTGACACCAAATCATGCAAGCTCCAAGAAGCCCCACTTCTTAAATCCAAGCACAACTTTCTATTACGTATATAAGCGGCCCTTAAGCGGCCCTTGTGGGCTTTCACACTATGAGGGGACTCAGTGCAAGGCTCGACTCCACAACAAGTCCACTGCGGAGCCTTGCAAGAGCCCACAAGAGCATCCTATGAAATATAAATGGACTCTTGTTGAAATTACATGCATGCTAAAGTAATATTAGTCATGATTTTAAAAAAATATATAATTTAGTAGTATTTTTTACAAAAGTTCTTTTACTACTACTCGGGCCCTTGAAAAGAGCGATGTGTATGCCTGCTCAACATAATGCTCGTAGGTTTCCAATCTGAACCGTTAATTTAGAATATCATATTCCATCAAAAGAAACTCCAAAATGCTCTTATGTTTTGCTAAAATTGTCAAAATGCACCTCGTTTTGGGAGTATCTTTAAGAAAATGATCATAATTGTTTTTGCGATGATCCAAATGAAAATATGCCCTTCAGATGCATTGTCAAGGAGAATGAGATATTTCCATTAAAGTTAAGAACTAAATTGAAGTCCGAAATTTTAAGTTAAATCCCTCCTAAATCCTTCTAACTTTTTTTGGTGTCTTAAAAATGGCATAACTTGTGATTTCGAATTCCGATTCAAGCGATCTCAGCTTTGATGGAAAGATCTCATCCTTCTCTAAAATGTATATGAAGAACACATTTTAATTTGTTTGATCACAGAAAAATTACAGTCATTTCCACTAAAAATACACCCAAAACGAAGGGCATCTAGGGGTATTTTGAAGTTTTTCCCTTCTATCAACCCTACACACTTTGGGATTCATTGCCAAATACATAGATCATACCTAGAAAATACTTTTGCGCTTTTGGTTTCGAATGTGAGAAGTCATGGACCACGTTAAAAGCTTAGTCAGAATGCAGCATTACTTGGAGAAGTAGCAGAACTATACAAAACATTGTTATAATATAATCATTGTCAAAGAACGAATACAGATTGAAGATATCGTTCGTGCCTGAAGCAAAATCCTTTAACAGATGGAGCAGAAAATAGTTGCATTGCTTTCTGTGCATTTACTCTGTTCTTAAATGCAATGAATGACATTGCAAATCCTTGTATCTTATAAAGATACTGAGTCACGCTGTTCCCAGTCGTTTCATTAAGCATTCCTTAAATATCCTTGTATTTGGTCCAAAACAAGAATGATAAACACGTATATGTCCCAGTTGGAGGTCAGAATATAAGTATGGTCATCCGTTTGGGTGAAAGAAGCCCATGGCGCAATACAAACAAAATGGGACCTGGAGTCTACTGATCTCTTTGGAAACCTGCAGGGCAAGCCACTGTTGTAAAGAGGTAGCTAAACTAACCAAGTTTCAATCAGGTCAGGAGCGTAAATATTGCAGGTAAACACGCAAATCCGCCATTGCCAGAATACTCCTTATCTCATCTTCATTTTCTTTGGGTGTAGGGGAGCCCATATATGCTTTATTATCTATGCAATAAGAAAGGAGGGAGCCCCAATGCTTGTCCTGGCAGAAAAGCAAACAATTTAAAAATATTTCTTAAATTGACACATATACAGGTCGAACATACTAACCTTGTACAAGACATATGGGTTCCCAATGATTATCAGCAGGGCTTTAGCACGGGTGATGGCAACATTAAACCGTTTTGGGTTGCAAAGAAAGCCTATATCATGCTGCCAATCAAAGTTCAAAAACGCTGTGCTTGTCCGAACAGTAGAAATAATAATGACTCGTTTTTCTTGTCCCTGAAATTGTTCCACACTGCCCACTTTAATGGCACTCAGTTCTGCTGCAGCAAGAGCATTCTTTATTTTCTTCACTTGCTGGCGGTAAGGAGTGATAATGCCAATCTCATTGTTGCTAACTTTAAAATCTTTTAACCTTCTCACCATTTCCATCACCTTGCTCACTTCTTGTGGATTAAACCAGGAAGGATCGCTTCCCTCCCTCTTGTTGCTGCCTTCTAGTCCAAAGAAAAGTAAGGGGAAATTCTTGTTCGGTAGCTGATCCCAACCACATAAAGAATAAGCTGAATGATCTGCACAAGGTATCAGATCTCCATTGTAGAAGAGACGCGAAGGAAGATCCAGTATATCTTTATGGGATCTATAATTTTTTATAAGCTTTGTGATATGTTTAGAATATATGTCATTACAGAAAGGAAACGTTGTTAAGCGTTCCAAAAGAGAGTTTTCAAGGCCGAACTTTTTGGCTATTGGAGATAGGATAACAGGTCCAAGTTGCTTAGGATCACCTGCCAGCACTAGTACTGTTTCTGGCATTGCAAAATTCGCAATTGGAACAAGTGATTCTGGTTCCGTTGCTTGGCCAGCCTCATCTAGGAAAATGTGGCTGAAATGTCCACAAGGCACCCCCTTCGCAACAAGCAGTCCAGAACTCATATAGGTTGACACAATCAACTTATAATTCATTAATTCCTCCATATTAGGACAGGTAAAGAAATCAGAGTTCTGTGCAGAGCAGTAAGGGAGCAGGTGACTGGGAACATCCATCCTTGGGCGGCTGTAAGCATTCAGCCTAAGTATATCCCCTTTCTGTATAGTCCCAATCAACCTCTCCAAAATCAGATCAGAGGCACTGTTTGAAGGAGCGCAGGCAAGAATCAGAGCTTTGGGATTACTTCTAAAAATTTGAAGGATAGATTCTACTAATGTGACAGTCTTCCCAGTTCCAGGTGGCCCAAACACAATATATGGTGGTCCTCCACTTTTCTCCAATATGTTGGCAACAGCCATGGCTTGTTCGTGATTAATCTGAGAATTGAAAGGTGGAAAATGCCTTTGTTCATTTTGGCATTGCTTCTCAGTTGTAGACTTGGGAAAAAGTATGCGATTCAATCCTGTGCTATGAGATACAGCATAATGTGCACGTCTCAGATTAATCCTGCTGAAGGAGAACCGAACGTCAAATGCCAAAGTTGGAACATAGTTGTTATATAATGGTTGACCAAATTCAACATGAATCTCATCTGCATGTAGAGCATAGATAATTCCCTGCAACCAAAGAAGCAAAAATATTTGGCAAATTGATTGCAGTATAAAAGTAAAATATCTTGGTTAAAGTCAGATTCAAAGCAAACCTAGAAGACTAACAAAAGGCACTGATTTGGATGATGAGCTAGATCTGAAGCACTTCTTTGTAAGCCAATGAACAAAGGTATAAGAATTTATTTTTTTCCTGTTTTATAAGAATAAATATACGTCTGAATTTCTGTCATGTTCGAGGCCTTTCTTTGGGCGATCTAGTACAGACTTTTTGCATCCATCTGATCAACCAAATAACCTTGTGGAGAATGAATAATTATTTTAACCTTCAGAAATGTAATCCAAGAACTTTAAAATGGAAAAGAAATCAGGAGATGAGTAGCAACTAACATGAAACCGGGTGACATAGAACTAGTGTTGCTAACCTGGTACTCTACATCAGTAGTATTAGCATATCGAGCATAGATTGCATCTCGATAAACCAGAGAAGGACGTTTCTCATACAAACCTGGGACCTTTATAGAAAAAAGACCCCCATGAACAAGAGTCATCTGGACATTTTGTTGATCATAAGCTCGAATGTTAACCTGCAAACAGTTCAATGTTACAGAGCTTAATCACATTAAGCAGTTTAGCAACAATGGAAGAGCCAAGCAGGATTAAGAACCAACAATGTTATTCTTTTTGTGCAATGCAACAAAATGAACCATGTGATTACCATCCATGTCAATCAGTTAAACATGTGCTCTAACAGTGCAGACAACACTTGTGCCATAACTCAGAACTGCTAATACAATCTAACAATATTTTACGACTGAGAGCCTGGTGCATGGGGAAATTGGCTTTAGCATCAGGTTCTCCTCTCTTAACATATTTTATAGCAGTCAACTAAAACGAATTAAGAAAACAAGCAGACGTGAGGCATGAATCCATGCCTTATCACCATTTACACATGAGTTCACTATTAATTAGACTAGTTCTAACTTATATTAATTTTCTTAACATCAAATCATTAACATGCCTGTAATGTAGCAGCAATAAGCTAAAACTTCACCTGCATTTGTAGCTCCTCAAGGTACAAGAGCAGGGAGAAGTACTCCTCATAATTCCTCATTGAGAGCTCCTGCTGCAATCTTGGTAGTTTCTGTATCTTGGAATTGACCCATTTTGGATCCGGAAGAAAATACTCTGGTAATAGTTTTCTGACATTTGGAGGGGGTAGTGGTCCTGGAACTACCCCGCGAGCTGGAGGAAGTGTAGGTTTGCGTTTGTAAGATTCAGTTGGTGCCGAGTTCTTGGAATATATATCATCCCCCATCAAAGCAACAGGGCATAAGATATTGCATTCTTCAAAGTGGAAGAGCACTCCAGCTTTATGTAGGCTTGCTTGCAATCCCCGGCATGACAGATTTATTTTTAAAGAACCACTTGGGTCAAGCGTCCACGGCCCTTCAAGCTTTTCTTGAGCCTCCCCATTGCCTGAAGAATTCGACATGGATAAAGAGAAGGATCTCAATGGTTTTGCGTAAGATAGCTCTGCATGTAGTAGTTTTTTAGGTGTTGTCCCATTGTTCACTAGCCAGATGGTATCCGTCAGAACCTCCCCAACAGATATCGTGATAAGCTCATCCTCGTTTTCCTTGAATGGCGGGAAAACACATATCTCTGATTTTGTCTTTTTTTTTTGTCTCTTTCCTTTGTCTGGCCCGGAATTACGACGTTTCTTGGCCATTGGAAAATGGGAATAAAAGCTTTGTCCAATTGCCTTAGCAGTTCTATACCACCCAAATCTGCCCGCAATGTCCCTTGCTCTCTTCCATGCTTTCAAGCAATATGAAACAGCTAAACTAAAAGGATCACATAAGAACGCGAACCTCAGAATGACATATCCGTTGCTAATTTAAAAGTAACGCCTGATTAACACTCTGCTTGTCCAGCTGCATAGTGATAGAAAAAAAGGCCATATTTCAACCAGTTCCAAATGCAGAAGGAGAATGTTTGTAAACAGAAATGCATGAAGAATGAGGATTAAACCTTAAGCAACAACGGAAGCGAAAATTCCGTCGGAGAGCTTGTGGAGAAGTAAATCTGGATCCAGTGAAGCAGCAACGGTCAAAATTCAATTTAAAAGCTAAGAATCGCCATAACCAGCAGCGCCGGGGTCGTGAAGGTTACAATTATGGCGCCATCGCCAAAGTTGATGATGGTACGTAGTACTAGTGGCGGCGTAGGTCCCTGCCATTTTTGAACGGAAAGTCCTCGGCAGATCGTTACGTATAAAGGTTGTCCAGGAAATAAAAACGAGCAAAAATTAGACACGTGGTATCCTACGTGGTACACTTGATAATACGTGGGAACGAGCCTATTTTCTTTTGAACTCCCATTCACGGCTGTCACCCCAATTTTTTGCTGTTTTGGTAGAGGAACTGGAACGCCTTAAGTATCACACGCCGTCCTGTTTGAGCCAAAAAAAATGCTGTGTTTTTTGAGAGACAATCGATTTTTTGTGTCTTCTTGTGTTTGAGCCATATAGGAACAAAAAACACACGGCGTTTTTTGGATTTAAGGTTGGCTCGAGAGGAACTGTGCACCAAGTGGTTGGAAGTTTACTTGTCAAATTTGCTTCAAAGATTGATCGTGCACGATGTTCGCGCGAGAGAGATGACTTTATTGGGACACTTGTGCAAATCGTCAGAAGTTTATTTGTCAAGTTTGCTTCAAAGGTTGATCGTGTACAATGTTCGAGTTATTAGGACACTTACAGGGATGTCAAGAACAAAGGTATGACAGTGGCTTGGCCTATTTGTCGAGATGAAAATTGAACCTGTGAAAATTGGTGAAAATGTTTTCTAGCCCTCATGAATTTATGGCAATGTTGTATGCCCATTCCTAGAAGCACAGCAAGTTTTGCACAAGACTTTTCTCGCCAAAACCCTATCAAGAGTGTTACAAGAGCTCGTATGACCTAGAGACACTTGATGCATTATGATGGTGTCATTGTAGGGGGCACCATTTGAATCCATAGATTGGCAAGCATGTGTTAAGGATTGGCATGCAACAAAAGATAGGAGAGCACTGACGCTTGTAAGTTGATCTATTTGTGTTTCTAAAACTTACTCATATACTCTTTTCTCATGGTATGGATCTATCTAGCAATTGTTATATATAATGTATGAGTTGTATTATTGCAAGTAATGCAAATGTATATTTGTTTCTATATTTTTTGTTAAAAAATTTGGATTCTATCATTTAATTTTTTGGTCTTGAGAACTCTCTGTTATACGAAAAGGCAAAATTAATTTTGTCTATCCTTCGAAAAGCGTCAAATTTAAACATTAACTCCGTGTTGTGCAGGGGCTATAAATATTGTCAGGTCATGTTGCACGTCATTTAATTACAAGACGTTTTTTAACCATTGATTAGCAAGCTTGCCTAACCTCCCCTACAACAATTCCTGCAATTCTAACGTATCCACCTGGCATGATACCTCAGCTAAACTTAACTTAAACCATTGGATCTCTTAATTTTCAGATCGATGGGTCCATACCATTGGATCTCTTAATTTTCAGATCGATGGGTCCATATTTCTGTCTGGAAATTCTCCGACCTCTACTTCGGTCATAGTTTTGTCTCTCCTTCAACCATGGCCTTGGGTTGTTCTTCGCTAAGTTTATAGTTTCAGCCGAAAACACAAGCATATAAGGTGTGCTTTATTTTGCTTCTTTATCATTCGCAAGAACTTGCATGTTGCTTGTAGATTCTTAAATTTTCTATCATGTTCAGAGTATTCATTCTGCGAGCTGCTTGAACGACACATCTATGACAATGTCTATTTTGACCTAAGCACAACTCTTACAGTGAAACAGGCTTGTGCATCCAGCACTAATCCATCGCTTCCCTCGAAGTCCCTCACTCCCCCTCTATGCAAGAGCCCCTGCC
>JAANSK020297402.1:0-10185 GCA_011763485.2 Isoetes engelmannii
AAGGGCATGGTTGGTTTATAAGCATGGCAGTGGCAATTCTAAAATGTCTGTGGCTAGTCATTTTGGTCAAATGGACCATCAAGGGTTGGCATTATACGTGGGCATCATGAATGTGTAGTTTATGCAAGAGAATCGATGTATCAATAAACCACTATACCAAGCTCCTGTGGCCTTCTCGTATTTTCTGTTATTCCTCATAATATGTCTAGTTTATCACACTATGATAATGCTATATGATAATAAGTCTTGCATATTATATATTTGAAAATCATTGCTTGGAAATAGCATTGAAATGCATCTTTTTGAGTAAATTCGAAAAGACAATAATTCGTAGTTGATATATTATTATCTCATGGATATGGTGAAACAACTTAAAATTATTTTTCAAGTTGAACACCTGATGTTTGAACCGCGTGGAGTTCAAGCCATAGTGTGGATAGGCTATGATTTTCTCTTTAGTAGCCATTAAAAGATTCGCCAAAGAATAGAACAGAATAGATTAACATTTTATTGTCCACGGAGATCAATTGGCCTATGGGACCCATACAAAGAGAAACCAGCAAGTGCATTACGGCTCGGATGAAAGAACCCCCTTCGTCCCGAAGGGTTTTTGAGGGAAAAATCGTAGCAGCAATGAACTTGCTGGTATACCATACATGAAGATGCCATCACAACCAGAAGGGCATAGCCGACACCTCTCGTCCATGACCTCTTGAAGATATGACCCAAGAGTTCCCACGACATCGGTGCTCAGCAACAGATGCAGTGGATGATTCGGCATTACCAATTGGGGATACCGCGCCCTAATCTGTTCATAGGAGGAGCAGGTTTGAAGAGCATGGTGCTCGTCTTCAATGACCCTTTGGTGGCAGCACTAGCATGTTCTGCCCTCGCGTGCTTCCCTTGCTCATCGTCCCGTTTCAATACGAAGGTGATGGCCATCCGTGCGAATGGAGGCTATCAGTCTGCACTTTTTCATGGATAATGGGATGCGCAGGTACTGTTGTGGTCCCTGCATGAGTGTGAATCACCTGTTGTCTGTAGTGTGCCAGCTTGACCTGTGCCAGGGCCTCGGCGTCCCAGAGCTTGCTAAGAAAACGAGCATCTATGTAAGTTTTCAACTCCTCGTGTAAGTTTTCAACTCCTCGTGCTCCTTCTTTGTGCGGACCGTTTCCTTCTTCCTGTATGCCTGGACGTGTCACTGGGACAGCCATTGTGCATGTTTATCTTTCCAGCAGGCTTTAAGACGCTGCGAGGCCATCGCGGCTGCCGAAGCCACCCTAAGTAGTCGGTCATCCTCCATGCAAACTACCTTCAGAAAGTTTAGGAGGTGGCGGCACATGGCTACTCTCTGAAGCGAGAGGAAACCTGTTTTCTGGAGCAGTATCTGATACGACACTATGGACTTCACCCCGAGTGTGCATGCCAAGAACGTCTTCTGTACTCGTTCAAGGTCACCCCAGGTGGTGGCGAATATGACTGGGCCTCAAACTTCAACTCGTACAAGAGAATTGGCTCAACCAAAGCTCTGAAGAGGCGTGACTGATGATCCCGGGCATATAGCTCTGCCTGGTGACTGTTGTTCTGCATGGCGTGTAAGGCCTTCCAACCTGCTGCAACCCACAGTCGGATGCCACTATCCCAGTGCGTGGCAGTAGAAAGCTCAATTCCTGAATACTTGTAGGTGGGAGTTACCTCTACAATTTACCCCTGGCATGTGACGGAGGATGGCGTTGGGTGCCAAGAGGATGAGACGAGCATGACCTTAGTCTTAGCCAAGTTGACTTGCATGCTGGTATGCTGGCAGAAAGTGGCAAGAGCGTCCAGATGGCGTTGCATGCCTTCTGGGGTGTGTGCCAGGAGGTCAACATCGTTAGCATAGATCAGCTGCTTGACAATGTGGTGTACTAGCAGGGTGCCCATTCCTCTGTGTCCGGCCATCCACTGCTCCAACTGGTCAATGTAGAGGCCAAAAAGTATAGGCAAGAGGGGGCAACCTTGGCGCACTCCAATACCGCTGTCCATCGGCTGTCCTGACGGCGCCAAACATCCGGATACAACATATATCACAAGACCCCCGAATTTGAACCATTATGATTTTTTTTTAATGGTTTGTTGGTGAAAACCAAATCCATAAATCAGTACACGTTAGTGGGCTCAAAAGTTTACAAACCATGTCTAGTTATCTAATATAGTTCATCAACATATTTTTCTAAGGTGATTAGACAACATTATTTTATGACATGGTATCAAAACATGGCAATTTTAATTGGTCTCTATAACAACTTAAACTATATGGTTCATCAACATATTTTTCTAACGTGATAAGACAACGTTGTTTTATGACATGGTATTAAACATGGCAATTTTTATTGGTCTCTGTAACAACTTAAACTATATGATAGATCTGTTTAATATGTCAAGTTTATTAGACTGGTATTTGATCACGTCTATCTTCTTCAATATATTGGCATATTAATTTTAAGCGCATAATTGTCATGATAGTCATGATATTTTACAGTGATAAATCACCAATACACAACGTGGTAAACTATCTTGGTTTAAATATGCTAATATGGTTTTTTTTACCCTATCTTTTTCCATGGTACTAAAACATAATTATATCAGTTAGTTTTCTTAATAACTTAAAATGCATGATATGCCACAATATTTTGCATGACAAAAATTGCATGGTCTAAACATGCTGTTTTATATACATGTAACATTTTCATAGTTTGTGTATGTAATATTTTTATGGTTTATGCGTATAGTTTCCCAACATGGCACCGAGGTTTTTTATTGTGGCTTATCTTGGCTCTCATTGTGGTGGCTAGTAAAATTTTATGAATTAGAATTGGTCTATGCAATATCTAGAGTTTTAGAAGACTTCCATCAAACAGCTCAAGGGATTTGAACCCATATTTCCATTTCTATTTCATTTAAACGTGCAATTTAACCAAACAAAATTAGATGCATCTTATCAAACAAGATAGTTGCAAAGTAGGTTGGAGTCTCAAACTCCTGCAGCTTGAAGCAAAATCATAATAGACCTATGAGACAAAACAAGGAGCATTGGCTTGAAATTTTGAGCACTTGTTAGACTGTCAGCACCAAGTTTGATCCACCGCCTCCATAGGTCAACTAATGCTCGTGCTGTACAAAAAAATGTCTTAGCCTTCTTTGTGCATTTGAATCTTTTTCCTGAGATTGAAAAGAAAAAAACAACTGAACAAAAGCCAATAGAAACTAGCTATCAAACCACTCAAATAGATATCACCCAGATTTGTGGCACAATTCGCCACCAAGCCTGCAATTTAAAAACTACTTATCAATGTTCCCTACAATGCTTTTAGATCTCTAACAAGCATGATATGCATAATCCCTAGCAAAATACAGATTATATATATTTACTATTTTTACTTGTGTTGCTTCCAGTCCAGTCCAGACATAAATACGACATGGGAAGTATCAAGTGTACCACCTCCAGGGTCTCCAGAATTATAAGCTTTACCAAAAAGATTAACTTCAAAAATCATGACACAAGCGTACGAAGTATTGCTTTTGACCTATAATTTCTGGCTTTATGAGAAAAAATAAGAATGCGTTTGTGCTCTCTGGTCAACGTTAATAGAAAGATTATAAAGAGTCATGATCAGGACAAAAGCAATAGCATAAATCACAAAGATTTGTCCTTACTCTTCTAAGGTTTGTTGACCAAAGAGCAGACCGATGGCCAGTTGTTGTCTTGATTTCTGCAAATCATTCAAAATGATTATGTGCAGCAGCTCAAAATGTCAATGTTTGTAACTGGAACTTATGAAATTGACAAACGTACATGATGATATTGCAAAAGGTGAAACTTTTATGGATCTTTTATGATGTGAAGGGCAGCAGTTATCTGATCTGTGCCCAAGAAAAAAAATGGCTTTTTTTGCAGCTGTCTACCCATGTCATTTGGAATGGATCTGGCAGAGCCTTTTTGGCTGCAACTAGAGAGGCAACACTTGCTCTAAACCCCATCCAATCCAGCCCGTTTTCTTCCTCTTTGCTGCATCTAATCAAGCCTCTGCTTCTTACTCTGCACTGCTCCTCTCCTGAAGAGCGATTTCTTAAAAACATGAGAACAACAAGCATTTAGTAGACCAGAAGAAGGTTAGAAGCTCACAAACTGGTCCTAAACAAGATACTAAACTGGTCCTAAACAAGATCCATCATAATGCAAAGATACCTGGAAGAGGCCAGATCGACCAAGTTAGGGTGCATGGTCGCCATAGATGATTTATCCAGGAATCACAGCGGCAACAACAAAGTGGAAAAGGGGAAAAAAAAAGGGCATTGAAATTACCTGTCTGGCCACTCAGATTGAAGTGATCAGGGTGTCACCAAGAGGATCCAGCCGCCGCCTTGCTTCAGAAGAACGCCGCCTTGCATCAGAAGGAAAGGAGGGAAAAAAATTTAGGTCGAGAACATTTTTCATGCCAAAGAGGTCTTCAAAGTTCAACGACCCAGATTTATTGTTTTAAAATTATATTTTCTTCCTTTTCCCAACCATTGGTATTATTTGAATTTCAATTGGGACAAGAAGTGGCAAGTGACACTGAATGTTTCAACAGCTCCTCCAGAATAATATTATGTGTTGTGCACTCCTTGCTTCAAACATACCTCTGAAGCAGATGACGAATGATGAAAAGGCATTCTTTGTATTTATAGACAAACGAAATAAAAAACTTAGAGCTCATTCAACCATGTTTTGGTTATCTGGGATCCTCACACCTGTCTATAAATTCACATTCGCCACAATTTTTTGACAGATACCCGAGATGCTACTTGGAAGCGATTACAATCCACATAGTTGTTTGCCGAAATGAGATGACGCCTGCATGCAATTAGGATCCACACAATTGTTGGCCGCAATCAAATCCGCCACAAACTTATGAAAGATAGGCCGGGCACAAAGGCGTTGCACGATACTGTGCAAAAAAAAAAAAAAAAAAAAAAAAAATCATTTTCCTCTTGTTGGAAAATGTCTGGGATAACCATGCATTATACTTTAGACGCTAATGCACTCCTAACCTAGTCCTATAATATAAAGATAGCATGTACTTGGCAATCTGGGTGTTTGATTGATCGTCTACCTCTCAAACATGTGTCCTAGGATAAGTCTGCCCTTTTGGATGCAACCGCATGGTCGAACTATTGTTTTGTGCCTTCTGGCATGCCCGACCGCACAATATCTAGCTTGTTACGAGCCATCGCAATGGGGCGGGCTTGTTACCAGTTATTATGACCAATAGAACTAAACTCGATTTGTTACAGACAACTAGTGTAAAGATAGCATATACTTGGCAATTCCGGCGTTTGATCACTCGTATACCTCTCAAACATGTGTCCATAGTGTACTCTGGCCTTTGAATGCAACCGCGTAGTCGAACTGTCGTTTCGTGCCTTCTGGGATGCCCAGTCGTACGATGTCTAGCTTGTTATGAGCCATCGCAAAGGGGCAAGTCTGGAACCGGTGCCTGGGGAGGGTTTTTTTGTTCTCCCTCTTGGGGTGTCTCTTCGAACCCTCGAGGGAACCCTGCACGCAAGCTCTCGACCACTTCAGATGCAGGGCACGCTGCTGAAACCTAAACCCTACAGATTTAGTAGAGTTTAAGTATCGAAGCACCAAAACTGCTCCATCTGTTAATTCCATCATTGAAATGGTAGTCATGTCCTAAGAAATATCCACGAAAAGCAAAAATAGACATCCATCGCACGGATGAGCCAACCCCCACTTTTCTCCCTTTCCCAACGTAGGGACGCGATGGGGAAATGGCGTGTTCTCCCAATTCGACCACTTTAATGAGCTCGGAATGGGGTTTTGACTTTGTGCATGAGTCCAAAGCATTCAAGTTACGCTAGGGACTAGCTACTATGACCAACAAAACCAAACTCGATGTGCTACTGGCAAGTAGTCGACCTTTTACCCAATGCTTTTCTAGCTTGGTGCTCTTGTGTAAAGACCATGTACCTGGCAATCCGGGCTTTAATAGACTGTCTACTTCTCAAACATGTGTCATATGGCAACTCTGGCCCTTTGGATGCAACTCCACAGTCTAACTGTTGTTTCATGCCTTCCTGTAAGCCCAGTCGCATGATGTCAAGCTTGCCATCACAATGGGGCAAGTTTGAAACCGATGCCTGGAGAGGGTTTTTATGTTGCCCCTCTTGGGGTTTCTCTTCAAAACCTCTAGGGAATACTGCCCGCAAGCTCTCGACCACTTTAGATGCAGGGAAGGCTACCAGTATCTAATCCTACGTATTTGTATGAAGTATTAGGGCACCAAAAGAGCTCCATCTGTTAATTCCACTGTTGAAATGGTAGCTCATGTTCCATAAAGCATCTCTGAAAATAAAAATTGGCCATCCATCGCACGGATGTGCCAATATCCAAACTTTCCCCTCTCCGATGTAGGGACACGATGGGGAAATTGCGTGTTCCCCTAGTTCGACCACATGATGGGGTGCCCAATACTGCATGAGATACATGTGTCAAAGATACTAGCATGTTTTTGGGTTTGTTTCTCCTCTATGGTCTAGAGTTATTACATCATACAATTGTGAACCTTATGTACACCTCAGCATTAAATCTCGTGCACAAATGCAATAGGCTTATTTTTTTATCAGATAAAGAGGAGGGTAATGAAAAAGTTACTATGGGAGGTTGCAGATCATGATTGGCACTCGGACATAATATGAAACTGGTAGGTGTCCGAAAGATCCATTCATGCCTTGGCTAAATGACATTGGCCATCTCTAAGCTAAATACATTAATCAAGATAACTGTAACAAAAATTCAAGTTCGATTAAATATGCCAACGTAATTAACCTTAAAAACCTATTTGGCTTCACATTCTAAATTATACCTAATCTAGCCTCAAGGGCTATCATGTTTATTACAAGGTTTTCCTTTAAATTCAAGTAACAATGTCAAAGCATTCACCTTTCAAAAAGACATTGCATTAATTACAAGGTTCCTAATAATGCCAAGAGGTTACACGATGCATACCGATTCAATATCTAAATATCGTACGAAGTAGCACTTGTACCGTCTCATAGGCCTTTGGCCTCCGTGGACGTTAAAATAAACTTCCTTCCTTCCTTCCTTCTAATCTATTGATGGTTTCAAAAACTATGTACGATTGTAAAATTCATGTAGTTAAACATGATCTGAACTAGCAATGATTTTGCAAAAATTAGTGTACACTTAAAAACAATCTTACGAACTAATGATGATTTCTAGAAACTAGTGTGAAATTTCAAATTAGTACAAAAAATACGATATGGACCACTATTGGTTTTGCAAAATCAATATATGCATAAAACACATCTTTGAAACTATTGTACAATTGTAGAATTCATGTAATTAAACATGATATGAACTAGCAATGGTTCTGCTAAATCAATGTACCCATAAAATTAATCTTACAATTTGATGATGATTTCTATAAACTAGTATCAAATTTCGAATTAGTACAAAAAATATAATATGAACCACTATTGGTTTTGCAAAATCAATATATGCATAAAACACATCTTCTGAACTATTAATGATTAAAAAAAAAACTATTATATGATTATAGAATTCATGTAATTAAACGTGGCATGAACTAGCAATGATTTTGCTAAATCAATGTACACTTAAAAACAATCTTACAAACTATGATGATTTCTAGAAATTAGTGTGAAATTTCAAATTAGTACAAAAAATATGATACAAACCACTATTGCTTTTGCATAACTAGGAAGTGCACATGGTTTTTCTTTACGTTGTGAATTGTTGCATACAAAAACCACATACATACTGGTTTTCATGCTAATTTTTTATACAAGTTCATTTTTGGGGGCCTTGTGTATATTGCGTTCTGCAAGTCTAGGGGTGTCCTAAGCTGCTGCAGTCTGCTCCACAACTTGTCCCGCGGCACCATGTCAAAAGCTTTGACGAAGCCAATGAAACATCAGTAAAGGTCCAATCGACGGTTCCTGTTAATGGCTCACAGGGTCAATGGTCAGGGCAGAAGCCCTGACCATGGCAAAAGCCTGTCTGGATGAGAGCACGGGCCTCTGAGTTCTCTGTCCATATGGTTATGCGCTGCTCAATAATGGTGGCCAAAAGTTTTGCAAAGAGTGAGCTAACCATTATAGTGTGGTAATTGGTTGGACAGTTCGCGTCCCTGGCCTTGTGTATGGGGACAACCCTACTACAAGTCCAATGTGGTGTAAGTCCTTCATGTAGCGCCCTATTGAACATTGTCGTTATCACCAGCACCATTGGCGGCCCGACCCATTTGAGGAGTTTCACTTGCATTCCATCCCAATCTGCTGCCTTCCCATTGGCGAGACACTGGAGGACCATGAATGCGTCGCCCACTGTTATGATTAATGGCAACCTCGTCTGTGAGGGCACGGGCGCCTATCTGCCTAGAGGATGATACAACTATTGGAGGTACTGGATCCACTGCTCTGCAGTAATGTCTCCCACAGGCTGTCGTGCCTTCCTTAGCACCTTTCTCCAGAAGCTCTTGGGGTGACATTCCAAGAGGCAGAACATTTGGCACTGGCGCTCCGCAAGATACGTAGCCTTCTTGCTCTCGAGGAATCTGCGATATTCAGCTATGGACTGGGGGCACTCAATGGGGTCAGTGACCCGACGGAGCTGGCGTTTTAATTCGGGCATTCCCCATCAAACCAGCGGTTATGGGAAAGGTGGCGGTCCTAAGTTGCCGGTGCGAGCGGCCCCTCCCGAAGCATGTGTCCGTGGCTGCCGCGAGGACTTAAGTCAAGCTGGCGGTCTGCTACTGCAGTGTGGGAAGCTGCAGTATCTCTGTCAGGTCATGTTCGACCATCTGAGCATAGCTCTCTGCTCTGTCATAGTCCAGGTGTAGCTGGGGTATCCGAGGCGTCGAGTGTACAGTTATGTGGACGATCTGCAAGGCTACCCTTAGAAGAAGGGGGTGGTGGTCGGAGTCCACTTCCTCATCTCGGGTTGTTGTGCCGATGTCGAGATATAGGTGCAAATGTCGTTCTTCCATGAGCACATATTCGCCCACACTTTGACCTCTCCCCCTGTTGGCAAGTGTATCGGCTGGAGGATGGCCACTGCGCACCTAAAAATCAAGCTGACATATGCTGCAGAGCAAGAGCAACTGCCTGTCGTATCGCGTGACACGGGTGTCCTCTAATGCCCTTAGAAAAGCCGCCTTAGCCGGGTCTAGCTGCAGCGCATCCTTGGCAGAAAACGAAGACGTACGTATATCCTGGAAGGTTTGGTAGTCTGCCATGTTTCCATCAGAAAATTGATGTCCATATCTTGAGCAATAGAGTTCAAGTTGTCGCCTTTCTGCCAGGGGAAGCCTTGACATTTCTAAGACACCATCTTGAGACACATTCCCTATTTTTCTGTCCCCGAAGTCTGAGCAGGGGCAGCTGAAGTGGTAGGAGTGGCATGTGCTTCCTGAGTTGTGAGGGCGCCACGAGTGGCAGTGGTACCCGGAGGCAGGGACATCCCTGCTGCATCCATGTTGCGCCAAACATCTCTGATGCGATGGAGTTCCCGCCTGCGTAGCTTCTGCTATGTGGGGGGTGAGATCACGACTAATGTACAGGGGGGTGCCTTCCAGTTTTGGGCTCTGCTTCAAGATTGCATCTCGAACCATAAAAAAGTAGATGCCAAAATCTTTTGTCCATTGCATCGATACCCAACCTAGCTCGGTTTCTTTCCCACCCTTGTCTATGTCGGGTCCAAGTCTGCTTGAATCCAATATAGCTTGTTACAGGATTGAAAGGGTCAATTTGGGATTCTGATGCCATGCGGCCTGTCTTTGTAGTGCCTTTTATATTTTGCCTCTGTGCTTTCGTTTTCTCTGGGTAGTCTACCATGCATCTTTTCTTCTTTGTAGGGTAGAAGGATGGCCTCTGTCACATTTCGGTGATCCCTCGGGTGTGCGAATTAGTTCCTTGTGTTCCTTTTTTATCACAATAGAACCGACGGTCCAATGCCTTCCCGGGGGATGCACTCATGTAAAAGGGGGGCATGCCATCTGCGTGCAAGGGTTAGCAAAAAACTCCCCCTGTATACGGATTTTTAAAAGCTAGTTTTGACCCCTTCCGTATAAAATTTACCTAGTCTAGCCCCAAAATAAC
>JAANSK020297413.1:0-10184 GCA_011763485.2 Isoetes engelmannii
AGTACGTCAAGAACTGAGACCTATTTGGTTTAGCACAAAACCTCTTTTGCAACAGGTTGGACAAAAGAAATGTTCGCGGCGGCCGAAGGCCGCCGCGATAAATTTCTTGTAAAATATTAATCTTAGCCCATGCGACAAACCACCTATAACATAGGCAGGAGAATGTGAATACCATTTGGGTTGTGATGCTTTTGCGTTGCAAACTGACATCGTCGCGCAAATTGTCTATATATTAGGAAAACAAAACAAAAATATGTCTAGGACACTTGGTTGCTTAGAAGAATCACAAATAATATTGAAACATAGTGGACTTAAAAGAGTAAAGGAACACTTCTATGATAGAAAGGTTTGTGGTGTGTTTCTATGTGTCTCTTTTCCAATCTAAGTATGTCTATGCTAGAATTTTCTTCATGTTCTTCATCTTCAGATGAATTTGGGCAACAACAAGCTTAAACTGAAGATTTTGGATAAGACGGACATATTAGAGATGGGTGTTGTGGTGCATGGGGTCATTCAAGGGCCATGGTCATGGCCATGCCCTCATTCATCGTTCCCCCTCATAGCCCTGTTGTTTTACCCTTTACCCCTTAACTTCGTACCCTTGCCGTAATCGAGCTCCGATCGCGGCCTCCTTCGCACCCATTCGCTTATGCTACGTCTTTATGCGTCCATGGCGTTCAACAGGATTTTGGGTCACACCGTTCTGCTCGATTTCAAACAGGTAGCATCTTCGTTCTCGGATTTTCACTCATTGCACCTATATTTTGAGGTCCGTGTAATAATCCCGAATTATTCTCAATTCAATCCATTATAAGAGTTGCTTAGCTGCCATTAAGATGCCGATCAGCTAGTGCTTAGCATTAGGGATGTAACAGAGGGTTTAATTGCTGCTATGCCGAGGAAAAATCCTCCAATTTGAGCATTTAGGGACTGCTCGAACTGGCTGAAACTGAGAATTGTTTCTAGGGATAGGCCCAAGTATCTCTGCCGTGATTATAAATTTTCAACTAACTGGTATTACATCTGAAATTGAGCTCGATGGAGTATGCCCCACTCGTCATGGGCATATTTTTCCCACTTGTAGAGATGCAGGAGTAGGAGTAAGATTCACTTTCTTAGATATAATGTGTTAACGAGAGACCATTGTGCCTGCCAAGATTTTAAGATCTTGTAGTAAATTCGTTCAGTAGGCTGTCATTAAATGCCATTGTTTACTTGCATCTTGTTATTTAGAGCAGGGAATGTGCCTAAAAATAGATATTAGGATTACCCATGTCAATGCCACAATGAAAAAGCAGGTAAGTACCATAGCAATTCTCTAGGCAGTGATTTTATGAATATGTATTATAATGAAGTACTGTTAAAGTGAGATGGTATACTAGCCACAGATGGCCATTGGACAAGAGTAGATTGTGATGCATATTAAGAGGAAGCTGTATGTTAGCTTATGAGTCGCGAGTCCAATATGGCTTTGTCATCTTTCAGAGTCATAACAGGGAAACTGTTTCATCTCTTTTTGTGAAAAGGATGTGGCATGTTGAAGTTCGTTAAGTAGTAATTTCTGTTGGTTTTGTCCACCAGTGGACAATGTGCTTTCTCTTGCTGTAGACTTCTCAGGCAATTGATAGATTTTTTTTCCAGCTGCCATGGTTCTTATTTCTTACTGGATTTAAATCACTAGAACCTTCTATGCAATTGTGTTCCATTGCAGTGTATGTAAAATATTGTGTCTACAATATATTATCTATATAGTGTGGTAAATTTACGTTTTTATACTGCAGTCTCTCTGCTGGTTGTTTTATAACCAATTATGACAAGCCTGGCTTTCCAAGTTGCAGTCTTAATCTGGACCCATCAAAGAAAGAATAGGTTCTGGCACCACAGTAGAGATCATGAACTATGGGAAGAAGAAAACGAGGAAAAATGGCTGTAACAGGCTATCTTAAAAGAGCTAGAAGTGCATATTGTTTGTAAGGTAACAATATTTAGACAGCTTTGGCTTATTGAAGTTATCCATTAGCTTTAGTTTAATTCTCCTTGTTGTATTCCCAGGTCGATGAGTGCAAGATAAAGTTACTTGATGCTAGTAATTTCCGTTGGAAGCAAAGTTAATAACCCAACAACAAAAATGTTGGTTACAATGAGCTAAAAATCACCACGGGCACCAACGGGGTGCCTTTTATAAGAGATGGCCGGAAATTTCAGATTTGAAGTGACTTCAAGCTGTCCTGAGGGTTCACAGTACATTTCAAGCATTTCAAATGGTCATCGTGGTCATGCTCCTGGTGGTTCTCTAGTTGACAGATCTGTTAATTTTCGGGAACCTCACGAAGGACGAGCACAACCATTATGTGCAGGGAGTTTTACCCCATCTGGAGGTGCAGGCTCTGTTAGTAGTAGTGGTGCTTCACATGGGGACCTTCTCCCACTTTCACAAGTACTATCACTGGATTCTATACCTCTTGTGGAGCAACGGCGTCAGATTGATCTTAGAAGAGCAATAAATGCAGCCATAGGATCCACTTTAGATGACCCATCTCTGGGAGGGCTGCCAATGAAGTCATTGGATTCACTTGGTTCAGAGGAGTTGAAACGTGTGAAAGCAAGTATCCATGAAAACTCTGCAAGGGCAAAGTAAGTTATTTTACTGTAGTGGGATTTTATGATATTGCAGTTCTGTGGAGGTGTGGGATGCTAAGGGCTATTCCTCCAATTGTTTTGTGATTTCAGAGAACGGTCACGGTCTCTTGGAGAAGCTATGTCAAAGCTCGAGAGATTCCGTAACTCCATGCAATCTCGAAAACGTTTGAGGTCGGAGTCCAATGTCCATGAACGGCAAGTTGTCATGGCAAGTGAACGCCCTCCAACTGCGCCAAATCCTGCAAAGGGTGCAGGCCTTCCACTTGTTACAGACACAACGGGAAAACCCGCAGATAAGAACAAAGGTGTTGTAAATAAGCGGTTACGCACATCTATGGCTGATGCGAGGGTAAGCGTATACCTTTTTCTTCACTTAAAACCATTTCTTCTGGAGCTGAATTCTTTGTTATTGAACAACAAAGCATGAATGCAAATGTTTATTTCCTGCATAAACATCATTTTATTATGTTACATTATTATGAGGCTTGTGTATTTCCCTGTGGGTTCCTGAAGCAACCTTGATTAGCATAACCCTTCATTAAAGGTGCCGACAAGGCGAGTTTTACCTAAAACTGTAAATCAAGATATAGTCTGTAAATTTGACATGCTTTGTGCAATGTACAGATGGAGGGACGCATAGGTAATATAGTAGTAAAGAAGACATCGGCTTTCCCAGATAGAGAGAAAGAATCTCCAAGGCAAGCTAGTTTTCCTGTGCCTGTAGTGGAAGATAAAGGGAGGCCTATGCCAATCATGAATAATGAGTTGGACAAGACAAAATTGAAGGGTCGAAGGTCAGCAATAAAGGCAGATGCCACAATGTCAATAGTTTCAAATGGAACCTCAGAAGCAGACCGCGAGCCCAAATGGAGTGGCCATGTCCGGGATAATCGGAATCGTCCAAGTGAAGGGCATGGCTTGAGGTATAGCATTTGTTCCATTTTTTCATGCATGTTTGGTGTTAAGTATGCACATCTCTTACTATGTTATATTGTTTCTGCAGATCTGGTCCGGTGCATGGCATCACATCACAGATGAATGGTTTAGTATCACGTGGAATGAACAAAGTTGAGATTGAAGGTCCTGCTTTGAATTCTGAAAAAGGAGATCGTATTTTGACTGATAAAGAACGGAAGAATGTTGTCAAGTATGAATAATTCGCTATGATTTTTCTTATTGCTTAATCTGTTCGTAGCATTAAATTAAACTGCTTTTACAGGCCAATATCTCAGGATGAATCTCTTCCCTCAAATACTGCAGCTGCTCCAAAACAGAAAGTTGCACGTGCTCCTCGTTCAGGACCAGTCGGAACATCACATGCAACTCGGATGCCATCCGTTGATGTTAAAGAGAAGGCATTTTTAGCTGGAAAGATACAAGCCACCGGGCCAGCTAACCGGAAAAGGCCAGCTCCTTCTGGGTCATCATCACCTCCTGTTGCACAATGGGTAGGACAACAAAAACCTACAAAAATGGCACGGATAGCAAGGCGTGTTAACCTGCCACCGCCTGTACCAGCAGCCGCTGGCCATGAAGAAACAAGCATTACACCTGAAGTATTACCTGAACGTGATGTTACCGCAAGCATTCCGGCAAAACCAAGTACTGTGGGTGGTGTTACAGGATTAGCACGAAGAGTATCAGCACCAGGCATGAGTTCACCAATGCAAAGCAAACCAAGAAGTGAAAGGGTTTCTCCCGTGCCATTAGTATCTGAAAGTGAAGAATCAGAGGAGGCTGGAGAAAGTAAACTAAAGGAGAAGTTAAAATTACCTGCTCAGAAAATGGCAGCTCCCTCAATGCCCCTAAAGAATCCCCCAATCATAGCAAAGGAGGAGATGGCAGATGGTATACGGAGGCAAGGGAGAACAAGGGTGCTTAACATGCCAAAGGCTGCTGCACCTACAGTGCCTATGGAGAAGGCTGATGTTTGTGCAAATGCTAAACAACTTCGAAGTGCCAGGGTTTCTGCTGAGAAGCCAGAGAGGTCTGAGATATTCTATAGCTGGATAGTGCACAGTGTGTTTGCCATGGTATAAACCTTTTTCTTGCTTAACAGGCCTGGACGTGCAAACCTGAAGAAAGCGGCTGTGGATCGCAAACCTCTTACAAGGTTTAGGAAACCAGTTGGAAACAACAATGCAGAACTTTCAGGTTTGTATTGTGTTCGATCAGTTATCTATCTTCAGCTTATGTTCATGCTTATTTGATGTTAGTGTTAAAATTTGTACATGACTATGCTTGTAGGAGAATCAGATGATGATCATGAAGAGCTCGGAAATGCAGTTCGTGCAGCAGTTGATGCAAATGGTAATGTTTGCTTTTAAGAAACGGACACAAACTGTGCAGACAATAATTAGAACTCATTTCAATTCACTTGTGGCAGCCTCCTTTTGTTCCAGCGATTTTTGGAAGCAAATAGAACCATATTTTGCATACGTGACCCCTGAGGATCTTGCTTTTCTGCGGGACCTGGTGAGATTTTTTCCTTCTGGGTCTACATTTTTCTGTTAGTTAGCGTTCAAACCAGTTCTCGTTGAATTTATTGTGGGTTTCCATCAAGTTCTAAAATACGTTTCTTGCTCTTATTCTTTTTCTTCTAGATGGATCTGAAGTGGGTAAATGAACTTGCTTCAACGCCCATGCTTGAAGGAGCTGAAAAGTCAACGATTCATCATTTTAATGGCAATACGGAGAGTGACAGGGCAGTTGAGAGAAATGAAGTCCGCAGTGGAGGCAAGGTTGGCAGCAGTGGTGGGTGGTTTGATAAAGTTTTTCCACTTTCACAAAGGCTGCTTGCGGCATTAATAAATGAAGGAGAAATTGATGAAGGAGAAGTATTTCGGGAAGGCAGCAGTTTCAATGGAACAGAATCTGCTAACTCCAGGAATAAGGATTGCGATGCAGATCTTGATGGGAGAAGAGTCTTTGATAGATATAATGACGGGGTTCTTTCAAATGGCTATGTAAACCATAGTATGATGGCAGATGAAGATATGAATGAGGTGGATGACATAGTTGTATCATCAAGGGCTTCATCTGGAATATGTGATGATAGCTATCTTGGATGTGTCAGCAATACTGGTAGTAGGGCAGGAGGCCTGGTAACCAACCAGACAACATGGGAGTTCCAATATGAGCAAATGACATTAGATGAAAGGATATTGTTGGAGCTTCAAAGTATTGGTTTGACGGTGGAACGTGTGGTATGCATTGTTTGCTTTTGGAGACTTTACCTTACTAATGATGCCACCATAGACGGAAAAGATGGTCTGTATAACTTATTTCTTTTGCTAATGCAGCCCGATCTTGCTCACAAAGATGAGGATGAGATATCTTCTGAAATTTGCAAACTCCAAGATGACCTTAATATGCAGGTAAGCTAATTTATCATTGCCAATGTTTTAAGAGATTTACAATCTATTAAAGATTTATATATTTAGGTTTAGTATGCTATTCGGTTTGCAGATTAATATTCAGCTAATAATGAAGTTTTTGCAGGTTTCTTGGAATCGGCAGAAGGTATGTACATTAGAAAAGGCCGTTATTTCGAGAAAGGAAGATGAAGAAAGGTAATGCTTGTCTTCTCTACGTTTACAAGATTTGCATCAATGAGATGAACGTTGTCTTTTCAATGTACAAGGTTTTCATCCTTAGTGCGTTGTGTTTCAGGGAACGCGAGCGTGTTGCTGTGGCTAAGCTGGTTGAGATTGCTTACAGGAAGAGGGTAATTTTTTTTTTCAACATTATGTGGACTGATAGTGCGAGAAAATACATTTGATCTAAGTTAACATAATTAATTTTTACATGATTATTAAGGCGGGTATTTATATATGGTGGAACATTCTATTACAGGGATACCGAAGTGGAAATTCAAGTTGTGGTGGTAAAGGCGCTGGAGCAAAGGGTTCACGTGTGGCAGCCCTGGCATTTGCAAAAAGGACACTTATCAGAGCCCATAAGTTTGAGGCTGGCGAAAGTTGTTTTTCAGATTCATGTTTGAGGGATCTGCTCTTTTGTATCAGTCCCAAGGTTCTTGACGACAATACGCAGCCAAGTGCATTAGTTGATGTAGAAGTGTCTACACAACTTGCCAGCGAAGCAATTGCCCTGGCTCCGAAAGCTTCTGGTAAGCAAAGCTCACTTAGACTCAACGGATGTTAAAAATAGGATTTTTATTTATAAATCTTCTGATTTTTACCACTTTTAATGCATACAGCAACTTGTGGACAAGAAGTCCCTACAAAGCTTGTACTAAGGCGTGGTGCTGATGGGAAGGAAAAGGTAGAGAAAGGATCTCCTGATTTGCAGAATGGACCGACTGCTGAAAGAATCAAAGCTAAAGAGGCAACATGGCCTTGGGCCAAGGAAAAGGAAATTGTATCAGACGAACCACCCTGTTCTGCAAGTATGCGGGATGTCAGTTGTATTGGAAATGCTGGTTTTGGTGGAGTGAAAGGGAAAAGAAGTGAACGGGAGCGTGAGTGTAAGGCACAAATTAAGGAAAGTACAAAGAAGAATGAGGGTGATCGAGGTCCTCGACAGGGAGTAGGGACCATCAAGGGTGAAAGGAAGAATAAAACAAAGCCTAGACAGAAGACTGCACCATTGTTTAAGGACGTGAATGGAATTATTGATAAGACAGCGGAAATGCCAAGAGGGAAACCTTTTGCCCTAAAAACTCCAGATGCAATTGAGATTCCGAGTATTAGAGATGAGGAAACTGCTGCGCATACCCCCATTAGTAATCAGATGACAATACCAACTGAAGGAGCACTTGATCTACTTCCGCTTCCTGATGATCTTGTGCCTGGAGAGCACCTAGGGTGGCTGGACTTGCATGACGAAACTTTGCAAGATCCACAAGGGGAATATTTGATGGGGATGGGTCTTGATATTCCAATGGATGACTTATCTGAACTTGGCATGATGATGTGATCTGCTGAGCAGAGTATGAAGTAAAGAATTAAGAGAAGCCCTTATTTGTGGCTCTGTTGCCCAATGTTACGACGAACTCCCAATTGTACCAGCATTGTAACCCCATTGGCCCAAGCGAGGCTGAATTATTTGTAATACCACGACTGTATCTTAGTAGGAGTTAGACAGATTCATTCGAAGAATGGTTACCCATGGCATGCAGAGAGCTGCCACAGCAGTATCACATGTAACAAATTGAGCTACACATGTTCCATACGCCACCAGTAACACATGTACAATTGAGTCTTCTTCAGTGTCCCACTGTGCAGCATCACCCTATGGAATGGTTTTCTACCCAAATTGGGTAGCAAGGGGGAAAATGGTCCTTTTCAATCATCTAATAAGTGCTGCTTGTACATTTATCATATTCATTGAGGTCAACTTTTGTTTTCAGCCATTGTGCAAGTAAATTTTGACAGAGCAAAAATGAGTTGTACTTTGTTTTACTGCCTTTCCACGAGAGGAACATTGGTGGTTTGTACCAGCTTATCTCCAGGTAGAGTTGTAAGCTTATCTCCAGGTAGAGTTGTAAGCTGGCTGTTTGTAAAGTATGATATAGAGGCTTCAACTAGGTTCTGGGAAACCATGCTTTGTATATTTTATTTAACATGACAGTACTTTCACGCAGTAATTTCTTTTCGCAAGTTTCATGGATTGCAATGAATAACTTATTGCTGCCATTTGGTATGCACAAATGGACTGGCGCAAAATCAACGTGTCGTACTACAAGAATGCTGGAGCCAATACCATGCCTTTATACGGAACACCCTGGGAGAAGAAATTGGCATGTCTTACTTTGTCTAAATGACGCTGCAAGACCTGGTGTTCTTAAACATTTTGATTTGGGTTGGAAATGTCCATTTGCATCTTAATACAACAAGAATGAATCACAGGGATTTTGCAACAGCCCAGCACTCTCCCAGCTTCTCTCATTTATGTGGCAAGAAAAGGGTGCGTGGAAGTGCCAATTAAGTTTTGGACAAAAAAGCTGGGAGCGTGGATCTGGCTTGGAAAGCAAGTTTTGATCCTAAGGAGAGCTGTAATGAGTGACTGTGCTTGGAGGTCCAAATCCTTCGGCTTAAGGTAAAATATCATTGGCCAGTGCCTGGTTTGCAAGCTCATAGCAGAGCTTCATGCTCCGTTCACGACGGATTTTGCACCATTCAGTTCTATTTTCTATCTCAATTGTCCTAAACGATCTGTTTTGCACCCTTTGACGGAAAATTCACTGACCGTTGATTTGGTATAAATCTCGAAATATGTGCCAAATCAATGGTCAAAAATAAAACATGCACCCTTAAGGATGCCCCACAAGTGAGCGTCACCGGCTTGCCGTCCGGCCATAAACACCTAGTTTGTTATGCCAAATGGCCATAAACACCTAGCTTGTTATGAAATCATCATAAAACCACCATAATTTCTCCATAAAACTCTCGAGCCTAGTTTGTTAAGGAGGATAACACCTTAGAACTCGGGTGTTTATGCCCTACTATAACAATCTCGGGCCTCCACCGTGTTTATGCCCTACTATAACAATCGAGAGGGTGTTATCCCTCTCATAAACATTGCATATATTTAAACATTTCAAGCATCGCAATGAGATAAATTTCTTGTGGAAAATTGTTAATAATCTGGATTAATAACCATACTTTTATTCAGATATATGGCGTTTCTTTGTGAGGTTGCATCACGGGCGTTGATTATTAAAATATTCTCGCAGTTATTCTATATGTGTGACCCACATGATTTACAGATTAAAAACTTCTGCGAGATGCAACGGTCTGGATTAGCCACCCTGTTTACAGAAACAAGCATTGAACAAAAAGAGAGGGAAAAAAAAGACGTCTACATTCCATTCCGGCAGCACACACCAGGCTTGAGAAGCAGGGGAAGTGGAAATCCCTTGCATTCTAGCAGGACACGAGCGCCGCAATCCAAAAAGAAAAGAAAAAGACCCAGGTTGTTGCCGAAATCAGCCCTCTGCTGCCAAATTCAGTCCGGACCCACGCTGATGCTGGACCCAGACTGCGGCCAGATTCAACCCTCTGCCGCCCAAATTCATTGCTGTTGATGCATGAAAGCTCAAGAAACAGAAATACCATGCCATTTGCCAGGCAAGATAGCCAAATCGTTCCCAAGGCAGGGCAACTACGTCCGTAAGCCAAATCATTCACAGGGCAGGGCAGCCGCGTCCGTACTAGTAACGCAGCTAAATCGATCTACCAAATTGGGCAACCAAATCCGTCTGCTAAATTGCAATGCCAGGACCTCTATTCCACTGCCAAAGTGGGATTCGAATCCACAAATTCGAAATGCGTGGAGTTGAAGCTGCCTAGAAATGATGGCTTGCCTTGCTCTGTTCCAATTTGTCATAGACAAAAGATGCTGCTGCCTCTCCTGGCACACACAGCAGAGGACATGCAGCGCCACCTCGACACGCTGGCCACATTCTGTCAGCACACCAGCATGCGGGTGAACCTCGCAAAGACAAAAGTCCTGCTCATCTCATCTTCTAGGCACCCACAGATTCCCTCCTTCACGTACTAGGGGGAGCATGTCGAGGTCGC
>JAANSK020297424.1:0-10183 GCA_011763485.2 Isoetes engelmannii
TCTAAATCTGGTTTCTATTATGCTGAATTTGCTCTATTTGAGTATAATATTCTTTCTACAGGGATTCCTTGTTGGAGCTGGAGCAAAGACTCTTTTGTATGGATTTGACCTAGAAGTCTTGGCCTCTGCTTTCAAGGTCTGGCTTTATGGTGCAATGAGTTTCTTGATTGCCATTCGCTTAGTGTAAATGTGATACAATGTATAACTCTTTGTTTGATATTTCTTTTGGATTTGCAGGTATCAAGAGAAGAAATGGCTAACTTACTGAGTGCTGAGACTATGGGACCTATTGTCAATATTTCAACAAACGGCTTTCAAGCATTGAACATCTCTCTTCCGCGTGTACCTAGTTGGGAGGATTTGATGTTTGAGAACAAGAAAAAGAAGGAGAAGAAAGAAAAGTCCAAGGACAAGAAAGAGAAGCAAAAGGAGGAGAAGAAAGAAAAGCCCAAGGACAAGAAAGAGGAACAGAAAGAGAAATCCAAGGCCCCAGAAGCTTATAATATTTTCACTCAAAAATCCTTTGAGAATCAATACGGTTGGACAGCTGAAGGACAGCATGTTTTGCAAGGCACCAATGTTGGTCTCTTTGCAGTCAATCTAAAACCTGTAAGATTATATCTTCTGGACTACTTTATCAATTATAATCAGATCTTGCAATGTTTTCTATCGAATTCTCTGATATTCTCACTTGTAATTGTTGCAGGCAGCTATGTTGATACCTCACTGGAATACTGACTCTATGGAGGTTGTTATGGTGGTAAACGGATCAGGTATTTTGGAGATATCATATCCTAATGGAACCAATGCCCTAACCACTAGGGTAAAAGCTGGAAGCATATTTCTGGTCCCTAGGTTTTACCCTGTAGTTCAAATTGCTGGCAACAGATCTGAATTAAAATTTATTGGCTTCACCATGTCCTCTGACACCTTGAGCAAGCAACATGGTACACAATTTTTAGCAGGTAATTATGGCGGAATGCAAAGTTTATACTCAGGCTTTTGATTTTGAAACTAAGATTTATTTTGTGGGGTTACAGGGCTGAACTCAATATTGAGGAGATTGAGCATTGGAAGTGTAGCTGCTTCGTTGGGAATTCCGGAGTCCATAGTTAGGGTTTGGTTGGATGCTCAGCAGGGAAGTGTCATAGTGCCTGGTCCTGCCCATCCCGACCTTACGTCTCTCTCAGAAATGAAATGAAATGAAGCCTTTTGAGTTGGTTGAGTTTCAAATATTGTTTTATCATGTGAAACGGTTTGTTATGCAATTTGCATAGCATAAGGCTACCATGTATCTTATACTCGAAATGCAATGGTTTCTTTTCACTCAGTGTCAAATATTTCTGAACTAGTTCTGCAAGCAAACTGACTGACAAGGGATTAATGTACAAGGTGCTCTTAAATTAATTAGGTGGGTGTAATTTAGTAGAAAAATCACATGAATTTTTCAACTGTAAGTGCATAGTAACCTACTGTGTGGAGGAGGTTGAATTGGAATAGAAGACTAGTAATTCAACTAGTGGGAGTAGAAGGCTAGTAATTGGACTTTCCATGGGAATTTCGGCCCCAACAATGCAATTGGATTCGAACACGCCACTGACATTGACTATGATTCCTTAGCAAAGAAGTCAGATCTCTTTAAATCAATCCCTGAGAAGAAGAAGAAGCAAGTAATTCCTGCATTTCAGATCTGCTCTCTTTAAATCAATCCCTGAGAAGAAGAAGAAGAAAGTAATTCCTGCATTTCAGATCTGCTACCATGAAAGATGCTCACAATTCCAGCCCAATTCGGCTCAATTCCCCTGCGTTCTATGCTGCTTGTGGAGCAGGAGGAATCCTGGCATGTGGCCCAACCCATATGGCAGTAACTCCCATGGACGTAATCAAGGTCAATATGCAGATTGATCCGGCAAAATACTCCACATCAACCACCGGATTGAAGCTCATACTCAAAGAACAGGGAATTCCAGGCCTTCTCCGAGGCTGGTCTCCAACTCTAATCGGCTACAGCGCGCAAGGCTTCTGCAAATATGGCTTCTACGAATATTTCAAAAATCTCTACTCAAGCATAGCAGGCCCAAGCATTTCGTCAGAATACAAGACTCCAATTTACCTGGCAGCCTCTGCATCGGCTGAATTCATTGCAGACGTTGCGCTATGCCCCTTCGAGGCTGTGAAGGTGAAAATTCAAGCGCAACCAGGATTTGCTACTGGATTGAGCGACGGATTGGCTAGAGCGATCAGAGAAGATGGATTGAAGGGGCTTTATCGAGGAATTGGCCCTCTTTGGGCTCGCCAGGTTCCTTACACTATGATGAAATTTGCAACGTTTGAGAATACTGTGGATGCAATTTACAGGCATGCTGTTCCGGTTCCTAAAGAGGAGTGCTCTTCTGGATTTCAGCTTGGAATTAGCTTTGCAGGGGGTTATATTGCCGGAATTGCTTGCGCTGTCATCTCTCATCCTGCTGATAATCTCGTTTCTTTGCTTAACAGTAACTCTGGGGATTCAATTGGGGTTTTTGATGCTGTCAGAAGAATGGGTTTTGTTCCTTTGTTGATTCGAGGCTTGCCCTTGAGGATTGCTATGGTGGGTTCTCTTACTGCTGCTCAATGGACAATCTACGATTCGTTTAAGTTGTTTGTCGGATTGCCGACTTCTGGCGGATCTTCAAACCCACTTCTTCATGCTGCTTGATTCAGTTTAGATAGGCATGGAATTTCAACCAATTTTTGCTGAGTTGCAACCTCTATTTTTCTTATTCATTCATCCATTCATTCTTAAGATTGCTCCTTGGGCGCAATCTTTCCCTTCAGGGAAATTCTTAAAAACTATGTTTTAATGCTGAAAACTCTTTGTTCAGCTTTCATTTTAGATATATGTAATCCAACAAACTTTCGGTCTTTAATTGCAAATCTGTATTCCTTCCTTATTCTGTAATTGCCTCTCCTGAATTGCCAAAGATAAAGATTGCAAGGAACTTCTCCATTTCTACTTGCTATGTAATTTTCTATAATTTTCATGAGGAAGGCCATTGCATTGCATGGTATAATGTTGAGGCCGTGTGGGCAGCTTTGCCGCGAGCCCTCTGCGGAAGCTGGCAGCACCGCCAAAGCATTTTCACTATGCAATGGAATGGCCCGAGGCATAAAAATTGTGGGACGAAATAGGCAAGGGGAGGCAATTTTGCCTTATTTCGGCCTCGTCTTACAAGACGAAATGGTCTCCTGCTTCTTGCTGCTGTCTACTACTTGTTTTTACTTCTGTTGGCATCAAACAAACACGACATGGGGCTGGCAAATTGCCTCCCCATCGCCTATTTCGTAGGCCCTTATGCGCGGCTCGGGCTGGCTCGCGCTGCCGGGCTCGCCAGGCCCTTACCGCGCATAAGGGCCTGCTCTCGGCCCTTACCCCTTCCATAATAGGCATTGTGCCTAAATTACGTTTCAGGAGAAAATTACATCTCAGAATATGTGCAGTAATTTGCAGTAATTTCAAACAAATGAAATTTACGCATGTGCAATTGGAATATGGTATGAGTTTAAAGAATGTGTAACGGGAATATAGTATGAGTTTATCGAAACGATGAGCTGCTACCATTACTATCTTCTAAATGTTCCATTAGCTTCACGATTTCTAGTGTTTTCCTTCCTTAGAATTTTTAGAATATAATAAATACCAATTAGCTTCATGATCTTAGTGTTTTCCGTCCTTAGAATTTTAGAATATAACAAATACTAATTTTACCTGCCTACCTACCCGACGAAAACTCCATCAATAAAACTTATTGTTGAAGTAACTAGAAACATGTGCCCCGCACTACGGAGCATTATTCGAGGATATGTGGAATGGGTTTTGGGCAATGTTAGCAGGTGCAATAGACTTAAACAACAGTCTAAACAACTTAGCAGTCATAGCAAGTCATAGCAGTGCAGGAATCACACATGTGGGAACATTGGTAATGGAAGATGTAGTGCAAGCACGCAGAGCATCAAAAGCATCTGTAATAAAAGAGAATTAGATCTCCTGATGGGTCATTGTCGAACGTTACTCTTTGTGGATACAATATCTACATTGGGTAACATTGAGGAAATCACAAAAGATTAGAAAGAGAAAGATGGAACAACAAAACAACTAAGGAAACATCAAATAGTTTATGAGAATGTTCTCCATTCTTAACTTTGTTGTTTTACTTGAGAGCATCTAGTACTGCGAAAGGGAAAAATAAAGTGTTGTCTAAAAGGAGCACAATGGTTTGCATACATCTCTTGTTTGAATTTAGTTTTGAAGGCGAGTGGAAAAGTTCTCTAGTTTGTCTTTTAGTCATTTGCCTAAAGATGGAAAAAGAAAAATTTGGTATTAAAAAATCAAGAATTTTTCCATCACATAATTTGGCATGCCACGATTACTCAAAATCATGCGGGATTGGATGGGTGTTTTGTATAAAGGAATGAAAACTGGGACAACATTTCCATTCTTTTGGTGGAGTGCGATAGTGGGGACAACGTCACCGACAAACTATTGGATGGGTGTTTTGTATAGAGGAATGGAAACTGAGACATTGTTTCCAGGTTGTGGGGTGCGGTAGCCGGGACTGGGTCAATGGCAAACTGGAAATGATCGACCAGTTTTTATTCCTTTCATACAAAAACTGAAAGGTAGTTCCTAATTTGGCCGAGATTCACAAAAATCTGGCCTTCTACAGCATTTAGTGATGAGCTCTGCACGAATTCGAGCAACTACAGAGGTTTAGAAATGAGCTTTGCAAAAATATGGCAAGCTACAAAGGTTTAGAAATGAGATTTGCACCAATTCAGCAGTTTAGGTCTGCGTTTTAGAGATTACAGAAGCTAGACATAGCAACCTCAACATAGATCTTGCATCTTCATTTTGGCGGCAACTAACATCTCTCAAACATGCCATTTTGCACAGCTCTACCGGTGGCAATCTTTTGGTTTGGCATTAGAGAAGATGCTCCAGGACCTTGACAACACTAATAACATGATCTCTTTAATCTTTTTCTTTTCCCTAGAGATACGACACCTTAACTATTGTGACCAACTAGGCAAAAACGTCTAGGCTTTGAGTTTTGACCCTTTATATGTGATAATTATATGCCGCCTCCTCAAGATTTACTTGAGTGGTGTTTATGGGTTCCCACAAATATCAATTCCTCCCTCTTCCAGTATGCTTGCCCTCGAGCTTATGGGCTTACGTAATTCGCCCATGAGGATTTGAACCTTGGATCTTTCACAATCGGTAAAGACTTACATCCTTTGCCATAACCAATTAACCATTTGGCACACTCCCATGCAGACTTGAACTCGATACACAACCCTGATACCATTTGATATGAGATGACACCTTAACTACCATGCCCGAACCAACTGGACAAAAGCATCTAGACTTTGAGGGTTGACCTCTATATGTGATAATTAGGTGCCCGTCTCCCCAAGATTTACTCAAGTGATCCCCCTGGATCCCCAAGCCATATGAATTCCTTCCCCTTTTGGAATCCTCTCCATTCCTCTCCCATACCATTTGAAATGAGATGACACCTATATATCGTGCCCCAATCAACTGGAAAAAAGCGTTTAGACTTTGAGGTAATCAACTGGAAAAAAGCGTTTTGACTTTGAGGTTTAACCCTCTGTATGTGATAATTAGATGCCGCCTTTCCAAGATTTACTCAAATGCTCTCCATAAGTCTCCAAACCATATGAATTCCTCCCCCTTTTGGAATCCTCTCCATTCCCCTTCCATTCGAAATGCTAGCCCTCAACCATATGGGACTTACATCAGTCGCCCATCAGGATTTGAACCCTAGAACTTCTGCAATTTGAAGGACTTACATCCATTGCCTTAACCAATTAACCAATTGGGATGCTCCCATGGAGACTTGAAGTCGAGACTCGACTTTGATACCATTTGATATGACACATTAACTATCGTACCCCAACAAATTGGGCAAGGGCTTCTAGACTTTGAGGTTTGGCCCTAGGTGAAAGCATGCTACGGTGTGCCACATTTGGAACCCCCAAAAGTACCTACATTAGGTACTTCTAAAACTGGTACTTTTCTTTCCATCAAAATCAATAAAAGAATTTCAAAATGGAAGTCAATAACATGTCAATCTGTAGCAGCAGCCGCAGCAGCAAGAGGATAAAAATATCATTCGAGAGTAAAATGAATAAATTAATGCTTAAAACTTATTGTTTATTGAGACATTTATGCAAGTTGCGAGTATCCATTGCTCGATACCTTTTTAGGTAGTTTTGCACTACCAAAAAGTAATTTAGATGGTACACCGTAGCATGCTCTCACCCCCCCTATATATGTGATAATTAGGTACCACCTCCCCGAGATTTACTCAAGTGGTCCCATGACCCCCAAACCATATCATCTAGGCTGGGCTTTCTTTTTCCATAGATTCTTGGATGATGAGAAGTTTCTTGCCCTTTCAATTTCATTATTTGTAGGTATTTCTCATCAAAACAAGATTATTTTGTGGATTTATGTAATTACACCATGCTGCAGCAAAGTTTCAAAGGCAAAACAAAAAGAGTTTGTATGCTCTAGATATCTTATAGAGCTTGATTTTGATGGCTATGTTCAGATGAAGGTGCGAAACATATAAATTTAACTTCTTTATAATATCTCCATCCAGCTCAAAGCTGTGAAAATGCACCCTCAAGGTACTCTTTTATTGCAGATTCCACATGTTATAATCTTTGCTTCATGTCCTAAACATAAATATGGTGTTTCTTTTGCAGAATTACCAATGGTATCATAGCTCACGTGTTTTTAGGGCTAACATATGCTGTTGAATATACTTAACTTAACTTAACTTAAATTAATCACGCCGTAACAGACCCCCAGGTCCAAAGGCGAAACATATTACAAAAATGTAAAGCTTTAAGATAAGAGGCTACATGCCTCGATATCATCAAACTCATCAATCAATTTAAAAAGTTCAAACGACTCTTTTCTATAGCTCCAGTATTCTTTAAGATAGTCTCCAAGTAGTGGTGCGTCCATTGTAAGCAAATCTTGCAGAGACATGTTAGAGATCCCATGTTGATCCCTTAAATCATCGAAGATTGAGCATTCTAAAAGCGCATGTTTTTCATCCTCAAGCTTAGCATTCCTACAACAGGGGCAAAACCGCAGTTCCCTTGGTATTTTACATTCTCTGCCAACTTCCACTTCAAGTCGGTGTGAGCTTAGGCGAAGCTGCGAGATTAGCTTTTGTTTCTTTCTACCTATTCCAGCATTCCAGCAGTAAGATAGTTTTGCTCTGCATATACTACCATAGGATTTATTTCTCGTCTATAAAATTCTCGCTTTGTTCCAAGATCTGAATTTGGCCACATCTGTTGGACTGCTTTCATAGTAACTAAATCTCGAATTCCTATGTCAGATCTTGGCAAGTCATCTATATCAATGCCCCATCGTTGAGCCCATGAAGCTAGCTGCTTATACCATCCAGGCATTGCTTGTTTAATCGTGATTTAAGATTTGTTCTAAACGCATCTTCTAAGTAGGCACGTGATCGTTCTAGTCTAGACTTCTATCAGAGCTCCTATATATTGGTAAGCAGCATATGAACAACGATACGAAAGAGAACCAGATAGGTCTCTGGGTCTGTGTTGAAGTAATATTTAGAGCCCTATCAATTTTCATATTTCTTTGGTAATATTTCTATAAGAATGCATAACATGCTGGCCATCTAACCTTTCGAATAATTTCTTCAATTCAGAAAGAATTGCAATATCCAAACTTGACTTGTTACACAAGATTAAAAGAATCACTGAAAATTTCCACAGTTCCTAATCAGATCACGCAGCCAGAATCAGCCAATGGCATTCACAGCTTCCCACAAAAGGTTCTTAGGAGCTGGTTTGGATAGATTACGTGCTTGTAGAGCCGAGCTTCTTAACGTGCTGACGATCATTACATTGGCTTCCCAAAAGCTGACTGATTTGTAGGGCAGATCATATTTCTCACAAAGTGGCCTGACAACCTTAGAAATCTTTCTCAGATTGTGCCGAGGGAGACGAGGAAAGAGGTGATGCTCAATTTGGAATTGGAGACCTCCATGAAACCAGTCCATCCAGCTAGGGGAGGATAAGTTTAATGTACCCCTCACCTGCGCCTGAAACCACTCTTTGCTGACTGGTTGGCTTTGATATACTGGAGATGAAAAGTGGTTCAGACAGAATTGTACATGCTGAATACCAGTTACTGCAAAGCTAATGATCACAAAAAGGAGCCTTTCCCATGTTGAAGGTAAGTAGGAAAGAAGAGATAGAAACCACGTCCAATAAAAACAAAGTGCCATGATCTGGAGCACACGGTTTGGTATTCGCTTCTTTGATAGTAGAAAAAGCACAGTTTGACAGTACAGATTAATTCTGGCAACTGCCATCACAAAGTAGAATGTCCAATGCTGATAGCTTACCAGAGTTCGAGCAAAACCATCAAACTGCATTGTCCTCTCATAGAAGTAGGAATGCAAAGAGGAAAAGAATTTTGAAGACACTGCAAAGAGTGGTATGTATTGCAGATCAGGGTCATACTCCACACTATTGCAAGAAAAATGGTGAGCATTATGGTTCCTCTTCCACCATCCAATATCAATTCCTGCCAAACAATTTCCTACTAGTATGCCAATAGAAGTATCTATTTTATAATTTCCAAGCATGCCACAATGTCCAGTGTCATGACCTATCCATCCTGCCTGTGACCATACGGTCCCAAGTGAAATAGCACAAGCTACATGTACCCAGACATTGCTAGAGAAAACAACACCAAAGATGCAAAACAAAAACAACACGAGCATGGCAATCATGATAAAGCAATAGGTGCGCACGGGGACCTTAAATAATCCAGCCTTCTTTAGGTCCGCCAAAAGTTTTCTATGCTCTGCTGCAAGAGGTGTTACACTGTAATCTGTTAGTGTTCCCACTAAATACTTTGGAAGAAGGTGCCAGGTCTCGCCAGGATGGAATGCAAGGAAAGAATCTGTAACATCCTGACCAGCTAGACTGATTAAAGGGAGATCTCCACCTGGGTGGAACTTAACCCATTCTGTCACATCATACACTTTTCCCTGGATGGAAATCCATAGATCCTGACTGGTATTATGTTTAGCAAGCTCCTTAGAAGTGATGGTTCTCAGCTGAAGTGCATTATCTCCATTAACTTCTGATTTATCATCAAAACTGTCAATTGCCACAGTCATGGTTTCACCTGTTTTGAAAAGCACGATTATTGAGAATTAAACAACTTAATAGATATTCTATACACATGCCATAAGAAATCTACATATTTCTAAAGTCCATGGAATATGAACATCAATGTGGGTCAAAAGGCAATAGCAAAATAGATAAAGATGGAGAAAACGCAGGCATTCAGCTAGTGATGAACAGATCCCTGAGCTAACAGGCATTTAGAGATTCATTTACTTTGGCACATTGCAAAACCTACGAGCAAGAATAGATCTGGAGGGATCGAAAACTTACCTCAGAAGCCGCCAAGTTTAGTGCTGGCATGAGCTTCTCAGGAAAAGAGGAGACAGAGGTTTTGGCTTTAGTATTGCTTCATACCAAGTCCCGCACAGCTAAGCCATACAAAATATTTGTGTTTATTTACACGGGAACCATCCCATCCACTCTGTATATTATTATCCCCTATCTTAATTATTTTATAACCTGGTTTTATACATCAAAGGAAAGTGGTATCTATGTTCTGACTTTTAAGCCAATGGCATGTTGCCATATGGCACACATTCTAAGCCAGAATTACAACAGGGGCCACTCTCCTTTTCAATCTTGCCAGATGCTGCCGCTTCAATCTATGCTTTTCTTCATAAGTTTTGAAGAAGCGCTTGTGGCCGTGGTTTTGGAGGGTGAAATCGAGCCTTGGGGTCCAGATTCACCATTTCGTTTCCCTTCTTAGCTCCCAATTTCATTTTTTTACAAAACAGAGGAAGCTCGATTCCTTGTTTTTGAGAGCAGATTCATTGAATCGGGTCTTAAACTGCAGATTCAACACTCATTTCTTATCTTTCTTCCATTCTTGAAAGATGTCACGTCAACTGGTGAGTGTGACGACCATACGGAAACCATCAGGTCTGGAGCATGTGATTTGGTTCCATCCAAATCATCGTGGCCTTTTCGG
>JAANSK020297435.1:0-10182 GCA_011763485.2 Isoetes engelmannii
GAATCAATTGAAGCAGTCATAAATGACCCATCATACGCAAAGGTTGGTGTGCAATATGCACTTGAATGAGTTGATGATAATGCTCTCTTAATCAAAAGTTCTTTGATAACAAATATCTGCTATCATATTTGGCCATGTGCGAAAACAGATGCACTATTGTCCTGCATGTGGTAGAATGGTGATTGGGAACCAAGTCTCTTCTTCCTGATTACATTTGTCTAACTATACCCAGTTTTAAAGGAGGAAAGCTTTGAGTAAAGGTCAAGATGACGTAAAAGCTCAACTCCAAAATGAGAGAGATAAAGTATCTTGTAGGTTGCACAAAACTTTTATACATATGTACCCTCAAATGATGAACTTTTTTCTCTAATAGTTCAATAAAATGCTACGCTTTGATTCTGCCCTATTGAAGGGAACATCGATTCTCGCAATTCCCTCCCAGTCCACCAAAACCCATTTATCTCAGGTCTGTTACATTAGATGAAGGCCAAGAAAATCCATTAAGCTCATCTTTCATATTTTGCAATGTTTAGTATTTGATTGGCAAGAGTCAAGAACACATGTTCAATATTTTACTTGCACACAGAATTAACATCCAAGTGTTTTTAAAGGTAGCTTAATTAAAGGTACTTTTAAAGGTACATATAGAAAAAAGGTGTACCACACAATGAAAATTTTTCTAAGTTCACACAAAATAATGCAATGCCTCAAAAGCTTACATGGTGTTGTTCAAAACACATCCATAGCCATGACACACATCCACATTCATATACAAACAACAATAGCCACAACACATCTACATTTGTAAACAAGCAGCAAGAGAGAGCGACTCTATGAGATTTAGTACACAACATCAACGACATGGCCACTTGCAATCTATAGGTTCCCAAAATGATCAAATGGCCTAAAATGGCAATCTACAGGTTCCCAAAAGGATTTAATGGCCTAGAATTTATTGATATAGAATGAAACATGTGCATCGTTCTATTATGGTTCTATTATGGCTTAGAAGACCTTATAAGTTCTTTCCTATTTCTTTGCAGGTTTACTGTAACATCCTAAGCACTTTGGACCAGAGCATTAGAAGGGATTACTGGAAGGGCTACATTAGGTTGGAAAGGAGTCAACCTATACAATGAAGTTCTTGAAAAGCCATATGCATCTGAAGTGCCTCCTCTTCTAAAAATCCTACAGAGCTATTAAGATAATGTATTTATTAATACTATTGTTTATTAAAGAAACATATTGCAAAACAATGCCAAATTTTTTTTCCTAGCAGGGAAGTGTGTTATCTTACCTTTTTAGTTATACCATGTCATAAATGCGCCCTGCCTCTATGTATGTTGTGTTACTGACAACATGGTTGATATGGGATGTGTATCATTGAATTACAAGAGGCCCCTAACAAATCTCTTTCGACGAGACTCTTGCACCATATAAGAACTTTCTACATTCATCTATACAAAGATAGCATGAGTGAATTAGTTATTTCAAATGTTTATTTGCTAAAAAGAAATCAAACCATGGTTCATAGTAATCTTTGCCATCCTAGTTTTGCTCCTTCGTAAAGCTTCCTCTCTTCTTCTTCCCCAGTTCTTCTTTTTTTTTCCTATCCTACCCTTTCCCCAACCCTGCGTTTCTGCTAGTTCTTTTTTTTTTTGGATGACGATCCAGGAGACATAACATTTGTTGCTGGTGTTCTGCTAGGTATCTGGCTTTCTTGCTGTTGAGGAAGGCACAATATTCTTGGATGGCTTGTGGGTGCAAGGCGGGATCAGTGACTTGTTGCAGCCAGCGTTTGAACTGCTTTCATCATCAAGCCACCAGTTGTGAGGGAAGGTGGTAGCTTCCAAAGGCCTCTCGAAGCGGCATCTTCCAAAGCAATTGTCAGCAGCCGTCATGAGCACCTGAATCAATTGGGCAACCTGTTGCTGCAATGTGGGAAGCTGCAGTATTCCCTCTAGGTCATGTTCAATCATCTTGGCATAAGTCTCAGCATGATCATAGTCCAGATACAGCTGGAGAATACATGGTATTGAGGCAGTGGTCGTGTAGGCTGTCTGCCAGTCCACGTGCAAGAGAAGGGGTAGGTGGTCTGAGTCGACTTCCTCATCACGACTGTCTGTTCCAATGCCAAAGTGGCTGATCAGATGCAGATTCTACTCCTCCACCAGTACGTAATCCACAACACTGGAGCCACCCCCCTGGTTTACCTGTCTACATGTGCACCGGCTGGAGGACGGCCATTGGGCCAGAACATTACAAATGATCAAGTCAAAGCTGCTACATAGCAACAACAACTCTCCGCCATAGCATGTAACCTAGTAGTCATATGATGTCCTTGGCCAAACTACCTCTGTGGGGTTTAGCTGCAAAACATCCTCTGCCAAGGGTTCAAATTTTGGAACCTGCTCTACCCCCGTGCGTGTATTAAAGTCTCCAAGCAACATGACATTGCCCAATTGTTTGTGTTGTTGTATGTCATCATATAGGTCGACATAGGGCTCCAACCTATCCACATCCGAATGAGTGGTATAGAAGCTGTTGTCAGCATGTGGAAAGTAGCATGCTGCCACAAAGAGGGGGTTTTCACTGCCATGCTGCACTCGTATCTACAAGTAACGATTATGTCTCTCTGTCTTTTGCAGAGAGATTGATTGTGCCAAGCTTGTATGATTAGCAGGCGACCCCCCATGTCCACGCTTGCTTGTGCACTCATTGAACACCGAGCAATGCAGGTAGTCTGGGAGGTCTGGCAGCCTGTGCCCTGCATGTTTCCATAAGGAAAATGAGAACCATATCTGCTGCAATAGAATAGAGATTTTTTCCTTTCTGCCAAGGAAAGCCACGACAGTTCTAGGACACCATACGAAGGCACAATTCCTATTTGTCAGCGTGAGAGGCAGATTCCGCGAGGAATTGTAGCGACCGCATGGAGGTGGGTGGAGGGGGGGGGGAGTGGAGGTGATGTGATGTGCATGAGCAGGAGCAGTGGAAGCAACAGAGGTATGAGTGGCGGTAGGAGCTGATGGAGCAGGAGCACTAGGAGGGGTAGTTGTGGCAGGTGCTGGAGTGGCAGTAACGGTAGCAGCTCTTGTGGTGGTAGCACGAGGACCTCTGGGCACTGCAGTAGCATGGTGTAGCGCATCTATGACCTCAACAGGTGTCGGTTGAAAATTTGCATCTTGCCTCAAACCAATCCTGCAGCCCCGCCTTGGCGGTAGACTTTCCTGACATGAGCCAACTCTCGAATGTAAGACTCCTGTTGTGCTGGAGTGAGATCCTGGTCAGTATACAGGGTGGTCCCCTTCAAATGCTTTTCCTGACGCAATATTGTGTCTCGCATCCACGTATTTACAACTGTGAACATGACAATGCGTGGACGGTCAGGGCGTTGAGCACCAAAACGGCTTTGCCTGAACCATGTGTACTGGCGTCTATAATGTCATGTGAGAAACGACCAGATCCTGGAGGCAGCGGATGAGATTCTCTCATTCCTCTTCTGGAAGGCCATGTACCACTACATTGTGGCTCTTTCGTTTCCGCTCATGTTGCTCTCTACCCTCCCGGAGCAACGTTGACCTTTGCAGCATGTGTGGCTGTGGTCTGTAAGGTAAGGGTTGTGGTCTGTGCTTAGGGTGCGGTGGCACTGGGCGTCGTGATGAGGCAACAAATTCCTATTTGGGCTGGTGTCTTGCAGACCTTTGATTATTTGGAGTAGGCACATCATGTGGATGCACGCATATATGGGCATGGGCAGAAGTTGTAGAATGTTCGGTAACCTTCACCCCTTGCATCTGAGACCTTAGCTCTTGCAGGAGCCTTTCCTGTTCTGCCAATTCGCTCATGCCATGTTTCAACCAAGCACGAGTTTGTGCATGGAGGCCCTTGCCCTGTTGAGCAACTGAGGTACGCAGTCCATGTACTTCTCGATTCTGCACAATGGCCTTATATTCCAGCCCCTCAAGTTTAAAAGCCACCTCCATATCCCTAGCTGTAGAGGTTTTCTCCAAATAACTGACCTTGGCCGGAAGGGCTGACATCTCTTCAGCTTCTGTGCGCAATTGATCTAAGAGTGTCCGAGTTTCCCGCTCAAAATGTTCTCTGGCGTGAACCATGGTGTCAATGTTGGAGGACAGGGCATCTAGACTGGTCTCGAAATCAGCAAGTCTTGCCCTATCTTGTTGCCTTTCTGAGTGTGCTAGGCGAAGGTCATCCTCAAGCTGTTGCATACGGGTCTCCATGCTCGAAACACGCGACTTTTCTGCAGATAGTTGCTTTTTGATCAATTTGCGTGTGGAGGCCTGTATCTCCTCTGCCAAACCAGCAATTCGAGTTGTGTTGCTCTCTGCCAATGCCTGAACCTCTTTCCAGTGCTCCTCAAGTGTCTGGCCTGGCGACGTTGATGCACATGTGCTTGTCGTCAGGCTAGATTATCTGTTATATGCCTGACGAGCCATGTGTGTTGCACGAGATTTTGCTCGTGTCTCCACTTTGAGTGTGTACTTGTCAACTTTCTCTGAGGTATCTTGTCTACGGTTGGGAATGGCATCTATGTATTCTCCCAAGAGAAGTTTCGCTGCCATGTCAGTCCTAGGTAAAGGGGATTTTGTGTCAGCGCCATCCACATGCATATCAGTGTGATGGGGTGGAGGGACTCCGAGCTCGTCTGGCTCCTCTATCACTGGGGTTGCCATGGTTAGATTTTCTATAGACACTTGTGTGAAAGCCTCCAAGCACTATAATCACATCCACCTCTATCCCCTTATAGACTCCTTAGAGACACTTGTCCGGAAGCCTCCAAGTACACATGAATCACCCGCAATTTTTCTTTTGTTACCTTATAGACACCCGTCTGTAAGCCTCCTAATGAAAGAAGTGTAAAAGCATTTGAGTGTCAAAATGCCTGTGCCTTTATCTCCTTATATACACTCCTCCCGAGTGTCAGAATGTCGTGCAATCTTAGCCCCCTTACAGACGCCTGTTTGAATGTCTCCAAGTGCCAGAATCACGCACAACCTTATTGCCTTACAGACACCCGTCTGAAAGCCTGCAAGTGTGAGAATGACGTGCAATCTCTGTCCCCTTACAGACACCCATGTTTTCTCAAAGCCTCCATCATGCAAATGCCTGAATCCCAAGTGATTGGAAGGCAGTAAACCATCTTAAACTTGGCTAGAATAGTAGAGCTCCTAGGCCTTCAAAATCAGATTGTAATTTTGTTTTTTTTCCTTTCAAATCTTAGCCAAACAAGTGAAAATTATATGCTCATGAAATTAGCACAGAACAGACTTTTCAATGATACTAATTTCATCCAAAACAATGATGTATATCAAGAGCTATGAAGAAAAGTATGCACTGCTGAATAAGCAAGAAATATTGGTCAAACACATATAAATCTTATACTATTGGAAATTATCACCAAACAAGCGTTCCAACAATGAAATTTTCAAGCACACCAGAGATGTAGAGCAATAGTTATGAAGAAAAATATGCAGCGCTCTATAACTAAGAGAACTGAGAGCCCAAAACCCCGGCTGAAAGTCTACTTTTTTTGCTCTGGAATCTTAGCCAATCACAAGGAAATGAAATATTTTTGCAAGGGGCTCTGAGGGAACTCTCTAATGGTACAAATTTCATGAAAAATAGAGTAACAGAAAGCTAGTTATAAAAAATGCAACACTGACTTGGAAGTGAAGGTGCAGGCCATAAATATGCTGATTTGCAGTTGAAACCTTATTCAAACACATGCAAATGACCTACCAATTGAAAGATATCTGAGAGAGCTTTCTAACGCAACATCAGCTAAAACGGAGTTTGGAATCTCTAGTTATGAGCGAAAACGCGTGATTGGCTTCAGGAGCGCCTAGGGTTTCAGGAGCGCCAGAAATATTTGCCCAGATTTCACGAAAAACAATCCCGCCAAGAACGGGTTCGCCCTTTATCTAGGGTGAAAGGGGTGTAGATTCGCCCCAGATTTACAGCTTCTTGCAACTGGTCCTTATGATTCGCCCTCAGATCTACACTTTCTTGCAACCGAACATCTATGATGAATCGTTACCAGGTTAAGCACCATTATCCGAATCTGAATCCTTTGCTAGATCGATAGATGTTACTTATTTGTTAGACCTTTGTAATCTCATTTTGGAATTCCAATTTCACTCTCTATTAACATTTGCTTATTAGACAAGTTTCTTGTAGGGATTGCAAAACAAGTTAGCCAGCTCTTTGGTTTGGGTGCAGATGCATCAACAATTCTAGTTTTAAGTGAAGTGCAGAACATCCTTCACAATTTTCTAGGTATTTCACGCAGTGAAATTAGGAGCTAAACTTTTAATTAATCAACTATATGAATATTGTTTTCGATCTAATCTTCTGCATCATTCTAGTCCACTAAGACTATTCATCATTGGTTGTCTTCTCCTTTTTCTAAATACAGTTTAGAGACCTCAAGCCATCAGTCATACCTTGAGACTGACCCGAGGGTAGGATTTTCCATTGTTATTTATGCTACCATGTTATCATATCTTGATTGATGTATAGTGATTCTCATCTTTTGAGGTGGATATGTCTGTGTTTTATTCATATGTACTTATGTTGTACGCTTCCGCATGCTAGGTTGGTCCCGAGGGAGACGGGATGGATGACACATCCATTCCTCCCACGTAGGATTCTTGCTCACCATCAAGAATCCAACATCAGGTGGACGATCTTTCGTTGGCAGCATGACCGACAGAAGGGAATCTCCAGTTCTTATACGATGGGAGCATCGTATACGATCAGGGAATGTCACAATGGTATCAGAGCAATAATCTTGGTTGACCAAGATCGAGCACTGGCCAATTACCTGGTAGTATTAATTTTTTAGAGAAATCCCAGTCTTGGAAAACACATCCAAGCCAAAAACACGTTTTTTGCCAAAAAAATAAGAATAAAAAAAAATCCAACCCTTAGAAAATTTATTGAGCCAGAGCCTGACGACTCTCAGCTAAGCGCGAATGGCACTTAATATAAGATTCTCATAAGCCCGTTTGGCGCACGATGAGAGTCGTCTACATGTTATAAGCTACAAATACCTAGAAATAGTAAATAACTAGTTAAATCTAGCTTAAAATAATCAATTAAGCTTGTCTGTATAATTAAAAAACAAAAATTGATAACTTATAGAACATTTTGACCGACGACTCTCAGCTAGCGCGAATGGCACTTATAAGATTCTTATACCCCATTTCACGCATGGTGAGTGTCCTCCCACCTTTATCACCCATTTCCTCTCTTTTTCTTAGATCAAATTGTATAATTGCACGTTAAAAACGATAAACCCCAAAAATTGACCTAAAAATTTTACCTTATAAATACTGGGTCCAACGACTCTCAGTATGCAAAAGTCCAGTCGCAGACTTGCTCCTCATCAATAAGGTCATTTCTAGGTGGCCATTGGGTGATCAAAGAATCGTTTGTCATGGCACGCGCCAAACAAACAATAAGAATCATAGAACCCAAGCCCGAGGACATCGGCCCAAGTTCGAGCGCACCAACATAGAAGAAGAGAGAGAGAGAGAGATGAATGAAAGCAGCTCAAGACCCAACAGTTCAGAAGCCCGCCCCTCAGAACGCGACTCATGCCCTCACGATCAACAAACGACCTCCACGCATAAGAAGTCCCAAATTATTTGGGAAGAAGTTTGGCAAGAAGTCCAAGAAGCAAGCAGGGTCCCCATCAGATTCGTCTTTGGACATCGAGGATGATTATACACGGGAACTGAGCCGATCCTCGCGGGCAAAGGGCCCTCAAGAACTCAATCTAATCCCACCCAGTAGCAGCAGAACCTTGAGGAGCAGCAACAACCAATTTACGACAAGCACTAGGAAGAGCATCGGCAAGAAGAACAGCACGACGAGCAACATAATGAGGAACATGTAGCTGAACCCCCGGCTTAATTCGAGCTTCAGTTCCTGGTACCAACAAGAAGAGTAAGAAGAGGAGCGAATCCTATACTCTGAGGCTCGAACAGAGGTATAAGGAAAAATTGGCAGAGTATAACAAGTTGATGACAATGCACAAGGCTCCAAATATTACGAGGCGCACAAGGTAAGATTCGTGGTACAAGGCAGGCCGACGAGAGACCTCAACCCGCTCTGACCACCAACAGACCCCCCGTAACACCAAAGAAGCCGATGAAGAGGAAACAGACATCGACCTATGCCAGATCCTTGCAGGAGATCTGGCGCCATTTCCAGTGGAGCATCAACTTTCTGATTCCCCACAGGTCTTTTCAACGGTTGGTGAAGGAGGTCGTACAAGAATACCAGCCGAAATTTCGTGTCACAGCAAACATGGTCATAACAACACAGGAGGCAGCTGAGACGGAGCTGGTGCAAATGTTCAACGATGCAAATATATGTGCCCTCCATGCTCGGAGAGTAACTGTCATGCCCGGGACATTAGAGTAGCACGATTCATCAAAAGTCGTTGGGAGGGTAAAAGCATGTTAAGGTGTGCCTTAAAAAGTATTACTTAGGAACCACGAAAGTACCCAAAAAGGTAGTCAGCACTGGGTACTAGGTACCTGTGTAATATCTCAATAAGACGTGCATTTTAGAATTTCGAATTCCCGGAGGCTTGGAACCCTTGCCTGTTCCAAACGCCAAATGGGAAGTAGTGAGCATGAATTTCATCACAGGGTTGCCGAGAACACAAAGAGGCCATGATGCCTTGATGGTAATGTTGGACAAGCTATCCAAAATGGCTCATTGCGTGCCATGCAGGACTACAGACACAACCTTGGATACAGCGGCAAACTTTGCTAAAGAGATTTTTTGACTCCATGGTATGACAAGGGAGATCATCTTAGATAGAGATCCGAAGTTCATGAGTGGCCTTTGGCAAAATCTCTTCACCACAATCGGCACCAAGCTATCCATGAGTTTGTCATATCATACCCAAACAGATGGGTACGTAAACAGAGCACACCAATCAGATTTTGGAAGATATATTGAGAACATATGTGTGGAATAAGCAATCAAAATGGGGAGACCACCTTCAATTGGTCGAGTTCGCTTACAACAATACCAAGCAAGAATCGTCTCAGATGTCCTCCTTTATGATCAATTATGGCTATCAGTTGCCTCACACCGGATACTTGGCACAAGCCCATGTCCAAGGTAAAAGTGTTTCAACATATGTTGTCAGTTAAGCAAGAGCTAGTTGATGAAGTCCGAGGATATCTCCTAGCAGCAAGAAACCGCTAGCAAGCGCTAGTCGACAAGTGCAGATTCGTAAGGGAGTTCCAGGTGAACGACAATGTTTAGCTTACAATAAAGTGTTCCCGTTCCAGAGGAAATAGGCGAAATAGCCTCAAACAAGTGAAGCTCCGCATCAGCACTTGCAAGAAGCTTGCTTTATGATGGGCTGAACCTTTTAAAATAGTCAAAAGAGTAGGAGACCAAGCCTACAAACTTGACTTGCCAGCTCGTTTGAAGTTGGTCTGAAGTTCCTAACGTTTTCCACGTAAGTCTTCTAAAGAAGCACACTCCAAATCCGAAGGAAGTATTGGATACTCCAACTTTATTGGAATTGACTGACGAAACTTGAGATTGTAATGGAAGTTCTTCTTGACAGGGCATATAAAAAAAAAAGGGGGGGGGGGGGGAAGAAGATCACAATTTCTCCAATACTTGGTGAAACAGACGCACTTACCTATAGGGGGCGCTACGTGGGTACTACAATCAGATATTGAGAAGCAAGGTGTAGGCATTAGTCATCATCTTAGACATGATAGGGCGCTGTCTCAACCGCCATTATGGAAGAATCATCCTCTTCATATGTTAGGAGATTAGTCTTGCATACATATCTTATATTATAATAATATACCGTATGTATGTATGTATGTATGTATGTATGTATGTATGTATGTATGTATGTATGTATGTATGTCCTTTGGTCAAACCCTAATTTGGATGGCTAAGATTAGATGAGCAGATCTGACGGTCCAGAAATAAACAAAAAAAAAAGGTTCTGGGTTATTTTTAGCAGCCATTAAACAAAAACGGAAAAGGTCCTTAGGTTTTTTTTTGCAACGAAAAAGGTCCTTAGGTTTTTTAGCGGGCGGGGAGTTTGCAGATGTCCTCTTCTTCCCAAACCAACATAATCTAGTCATCCGACGGCAAGCCTAAGTCTGA
>JAANSK020297446.1:0-10180 GCA_011763485.2 Isoetes engelmannii
GCAGAAAGAGAGACTGGAACGGAAACCGAAGCAGGAGCAAAAGTAAGAACAAGATCAGGAATATGGATGGGAACTTGCATGAGATTTGGATCTCAAACATTTTCTCCAAACAACTTTGACATCTGCCCCTTCCTACATTTCCACCCCAAACAAAATTTTGCACCATTTTTTATAACCCTACTAACTTTGATTCGGAAGCCAATAATATAGATGCAGCATAAATTTGAGTATTGTTTAACACTGACTTAGCTATGGCAATCCTTCCCCCCATCTAGAGCTTACTAACCTTTCACCATCTCAAATGTTTGTCTAAATTAAGCAAGATCTCATTCCATATATTCGAAGATGAGGTGCACACTCCGATTGGAACACCCAGCAATTTCGAAGAGGATTCAACGTGCACTATGATCCAAGAAAAAGAAGTAACGTGAGTGCTCATCTAATGACCAAATGGCTGCACACTTGCTCCAGTTGGGAAAACAACCTAATGCTATAGAAAGAATCCAATAACTGCTTAGCATTCAAAAACTATCTTCTGAGGCTTCTAAAAGCAAGAATGTATCATTGCCATTCTTTTAATTTATTGAGATTTAGTTCTTCAAAAAAAAAAAAAACCCAAGAATGTATCATCAGCATATTTGTTACAAATTTGTTGCAAGCCATCTGCCATCTGCAGCCCTATTATAACCCTATCTTCCACTTCTGCCAATAGCACTTGAGATAGTCCTTCTGCAAAAATATCAAAGACAAAAGATGCCAAATGACACCCTTGCCTAATTCTCTGCTTATGTCAAGGAAAAAAAAAAACTAGCAATACGGCAGGCTTGGGCAAAGGTTGGATGGTTCTTGGTTGGTTGGTTGGGGGGGGCACATTATAGAATAGAATAGAATAGAATAGAATAGAATAGAATAGAATAGAATAGAATAGAATAGAAAAAATTTTATCGTCCACGAAGAACATGTAAAAAGATAACAAGGAGAAAAGAAAAGAATAGGTGGGGGAAAGAGTAGCAATGCATGCGCCTAGCACCTTATATTAGCGCCTAAGGGCTTTTTCTCTCGAAGATATTTTTATGGCCTTTTTGGGCTGTTCCTTTTCCTGTCTGCATGGCCGTGATTGTTGGTAGATAACCATCTTCACTGATCGAAACTTGGAGGTTCGCTGTCGCCCCCTTGTAGAGGGGAGACATTCTCTGTTTCTAGTTTTCTGGTTGCCTCCCTGATTGGTGCTCTGACCGAGACCAATCCTGTGATCAGTTATTATGAATAAATGGATTTGAGTCATATTTGGCTTAATATGAAGACTGTCCCTGTCAGATTTAGCGGCTGGAGCTTTCTATCCATCATAATCCTTTTTGGATCAATCCATTCGACTCTGCTCTGCCCTTATTAATCCCTTTCTCTCTTTATACTCTGCTGATATCCGACCAGTGTCTTCATCCTTCTTTTTCAAATCTGCATTGACCACTCCTCTGTCTTCATCCTTCTCCAATCGTTCACCATTTATGTGTCTTCATCCTTCTTCAATCTGCTCTAGGAGTATTGGCATCTATCAATGTCCAGAGTAAATGGGCTGCCCACTTCCCCCTGAAATCGTTTGCTCAAGCTCTAGCTCTCCCACTCAAGAAGCCCCCACTTCCAATACTTCACTCTCTGCCCAGGAGCTCTCAAGATATTTTATTATCTTCTACATCAACACTCAGATCTGTTGTGGCTGGTTGGAAGGAGTACCTGGTGATATCTGGGCATTCCTAGTTGATGAGATAGTGTTCCCAGAAATCTTCTTCATTGGAGAGAAATATCGGCCTACTCTAAATCCTGGTATTGATTCAGTGGAGTTTCGGATTGCTTATTTGGGTGTTGATCGACCACCAGTGGCCAAGTTCTATCTATATTCTGAAGCTTTTACTGAAAACATCATTTTGGAACTGTACAAGCTTGCTTGATGCTGTCTCTTAATGGAGTATCTGGTTTTCTCCACTGATTCTAGCCCTCTTAAATCTCAGGGGCTTCAGCAACTTCCACTTGATTCTCCATACCTTCTTCTTTTTCCTTTCAAGCTCCTTCTATCTTCAGGTATGTCATCCTTGTCAACTCAGATCGCATCTGGTGGGGGTCTATTGAAGGCTCAATGGATCAAATTTGGAGCTCTATTGTTGACAACAGGCAGCTTTCTGGGTCCTTATTTGCTTGCATTGGCGGTTTTGCTATCAGAGGAGCAGACCCTGAGTTTGTAAGAAAACTTGTTAGGCTGCTCATTTTTGGTAACGTGGAGATTGAACCTATCCAGTCTCTACTAGTCAAATGTGATTGGCTTCAAGGTGCTTATTGGTTGGAAACCTATTGAGGATGGATACTACTACCACCGTCTCCAAATCTATTCCTATCAACTTCACTCTCTCTGAATATGGGCCAGCTACTTGCAGACCCACTATGGATGCTGCTAGCTACACCAAGACGTCTACTCCTTCTCTGAATATGGATCAGCCAGTATTGGCTCCTATACACTTGCCATCTGTGACTCCTACCAACGAACCTGCATTGGTGTCTTTGCACATTCCTGAGGTGGCAAACCGAATTCGCCACCTTGACAATCAAGGTTTGATAGCAAAGATTATAAGGGGAAACCCTTCTCTTGCTGAGATCCAAAAGACTTTGGAAAGGGTCTGTAGAGGCAGATTTTTGCCTCGGGTCCAACCTCTGGGGTGTCATTACTTTCTAATCACTCTGCAATCTGAAAGAGAAGCCCTGCGCCTCTTCAAAAAAGGGATTATCACCTGCCTAAATGGCCAAGTGTTGCTCCAAAAATGGCGACCAGACTTCAACCCAAAACAGCCAGATGCCCTCTTCTATCCTATATGGATTTCTCTCTCAGATCTTAGCTCCGAATACTGGACTGAGCATGCCTTCAAAGCCATTGCCTCCCAACTTGGAGAGTTTGTCTGCATGGGCGGATCTTCCTCGGATGCCCCAAAAATTTGTGTTATAGTTGACTTGCTAAAGCCTCTTCCCACATCTGTCTTCTTCAGAGGATTTAATAGTAATATAATAGAGTTCCATCTCTCTATTTCTAGCCTCCCTGTACCATGCACTAAATGTGGAGCAAAAGTGCATACAGGGAATGTTTGCTATGATCTCCCTTTGTCTTCTGAGACAAAAACAGCTGACACAACTGGGAAGACCTTTTTGGGATCCAAGGAAGACGGGTTTACCAAGGTAGCAGGGAAAAAGGGTTCAGCTGGGCTCTCTTCTTCTGCCTATGACAGGCTGCCCCCTTCTGGCTTTATTCCTAACAGAGACATCTGCCCCAAGCTGACCTTGGATGCCCCAGCAACTTGCTATTTGGCTAATACATCTGCTCTTGCTCTCTGTTGTGGCCAAAGGGCTCACAATCGATTTGCTACTTTAGCCTCTCTTGAGGAGGAATCATGTATCCCTGCTACCTTGTCTGATACTGCAAGTGACTCTTGTGTTATCTTTGATGATGGACTTTCTAATAAGCCCTCTATTATGCCTCCTCTTGAGGTTGAAATCTGCTTTCTTGTGGCCCCTGGCAGCCCACTCTTATCTCCAAGTGCTGCTGCCAAAGAACCCTCTGTTGCTCCTAACATCGATCCTGCTATCAAGGCCTCTTTTGTGTCTCCTACTGAGGATGTAATATGCCCTCCCATGGGATCTAGCAGCCCACTCTTGATGCCTAATGATGTTGATGTTCCCCCGCCCCTCTGTGATGATATCTCTCCCAAAGAAAGCCAGCTGCTCAAAGCATGCTTTATGCAAGAGCTTTTTTTGGATGCAAGCCTGGCCTTAAAGCCTTCAGAAGCAACTTCCTATGATGATCTAGTCAAGGAACCTGCTGTGATAAAGGTTCAAGAAGGGAATGTACTCAGTGCTACTGTAACAGCGAACAGAGGTGATAACAAGGATGATAGTAAGGGCCTATCAGAGAAGAATGAAAGCAAGGGACTTCCCCCTGCTGGATCAAGTGATGATTGGCTGCTAATCAACAAGAAGAAGATCAGGCCGGTTGGCAAAAAGTTGGAAAAATATATATATTTGAAGCCTCTGTTGCTCATGCTTTTCTTGAGCATTCTTTGGCACAAGGTTGCAGCTCCTCCTCCTAAGCTATGTTGGGACTCTTAACTTATCTGGTCACTTTGGACGGTTTTCAGATCTTGGTGATCCAATTTTGGTTTTGTTATATGTATTTCCACTGTTCTTATGGGTTTTTTTAATACAAAAAAAAAAAAGTTTTGAATCATCCTTCTAGATGATTAAAAAATTCTGGACTGTGTTCATGATTCAGTTCATATGTACTACTTGGTGGGAGATCACGGTGTCAATGGTCCCAACTATATCTATAGGATGGATGCAAGTTTCTGCTACAAAAGTGCTCATATCTGGGGCTGAAGGATCGGCTCATTATATCAGTTGTTCTCTGCTTATGAGTACTCATAATCAATATGTCTCCTCTTCTTTCAAACATTTGGGCACGCTGGAATCTACTTCAATCCACATCTTGGATCCACTGCTTGTCTCTGCTACCAAAGGATCAGAGTTGTTTGGTATCACATGTACGCTGATTTTGAAGATTCCTATTCAAAATCTCTGCTATTTTCTCAAACTCAGGGTCACGTTGGAGTCCACCCTTGACCATTCTTGTGATTCCCTGTACAAGCTCTGTGTAACAAATGCAAATTGGAAGGCGGTCTTTTGCCCAGACCTGTGCGACATTGACAGGTTTGTTTTGCCAGTTTCGTTGATTGGGGCTATAGTTCCATAACTGTGCGACATCGAAAAACTCAGTTCGTTTATATCATTGATTGGGTTTATCTTGCCAAATATTTTGTTCTTATCCATGAAGATGTGGGGTCGCGTTGCCCATCTTATAAGAAAAATGTTGGGAAAAAACTAGATGTTCACTTTCTAGTTCTGGATGTGGATCGCATTGATATCACTTGGACTTCCCCCACTTGGAGCCCCCAACTATGCTTTGTTGCCTATGGCATATGGTTTCAACTCCTATGCAGCACCGAAAATATAAGTGTTCAAAGGCATGCCTCTTGCCTTACCCCTCGGTCCAGTAGGGAGGTGCTTTTCGAGGATAAAACAAGTGGGGAGCTAACATCTTATGACTACCATTGTATGAAGGCGGCCTTAGGAGCCTCTTTTTGCCCCTGGCTATCACTCCCATGTTCTTGGAACTCTTGTATGGGCTCAAGTTTCTTTTGGAAAAAATCATGCTAATACCATGGGGGATGCTTTTTCATTCCTACCCCCTCACATTGTCAAGTTCGACCTTAACGACATTTTGGTACAAGCATTACTTTGTCTCCCCCCATGTGGAGCCTTCATTTTCCTCTTGATGCTTATATGGTATGGTCTCAAATTTTAAGGAATCAAATCGTCCTTAGGAGTGCCCCCCTATTTATGTCCCCATACAAAAAATTTATGGGTCTGTGCATTCTTTTAGGAGACAACCTTTGGCCTTTGGGGGGATGGCTCAATATCTATTTATGGAGGATAATACATATGCGCTACCTTTTAGCACCAAGTTATCTCACCTCTCCATGCTCTTACACATTTGTTTTGAGGTCACCATGGTCCCAATGGTGGGTGACCCCCTACCTATGTTCCTATACAAACAATCTATGGCCTTGTGTACTCTTTTGAGGGGAGGTTACCTATGGCTTTTGGGGGGGAATAACCTTTGGTGGCTACCTTCAAAACCTCTAAGCTATCTTTGGTGGACTCTGCCCCCAAACTCTAAGTGCTAAGACCATGTTACATGCTTTGACCTTACTATCCACTTCATGCAAATGGGACGATTCTTTAGAGTGGAGTGTTCCCTTAGCCATGCTCCCTCAAGTTTGGTGAAATATATGTATAATTATACACCCCCCAATGATTATCGTCTCTTGGAATCTACGTGGTATTAAGGGAGTGCTCAAACGTGCTCGAGTTCTGGCAGCTCTCAGATCCATGAAGGCTGACATCATTTTGTTACAGGAACACAGATTACCAGACTTTGAAGCCAAATCCCTGGGCAGTTGGCTTGGTAACGATTACTCAGCCTTTAGCTGTGCTGCCCAAGGTACAAAGGGAGGTACGAGTATTCTTTGGAAGGGTCAGACTCCTAAGCGCCAGTCTGTAGGACCCTTTGGCAGGTGGCAATCGACCATTTTTTAAAACAGGGATTGTCAATGGGGGCTCATCAACATCTATGCCTCCAATGTCCCTGCTGAAAGGGCTGCCATGTGGACAGCTATCGAAGGGTGGATTCTGCAGCATGAGCCCCTGGTTGATAACTGGATATTGGGAGGGGATCTAAACATGACAGATGTTTGGGATCAAAAAATTGGGCTATACAAAAACCTACAGGAAGACGAGGAGCGCGCTTGGCTCTCTCTTGTCAATAATGTGGGGCTCTCCCTAATCCCTCCCTCAAATGCCTCCTCCTCTTGGTCTAACAAGCAAAAAGGGCAAGATAGGGTCTATTGCTTGCTTGACAGGTTTTATATGGCCAACAAATCTGCTTGTTTTATGGATAAAGCGTATGTGGAAGGGGACCTTGCTTTCTCTCATTCGGACCACGTCCCTCAAAAGTTTGTTATCGAAGATATTCCTTCCCTTAGGAAGTCAGGTAACACTCCTTTCAAGTTTAATACCTCACATGGCTAAAAAAAGAAGCCTTCTGCAACCCTTTTAGAGAGTTCCTAAGGTCATTGGATAATGGGGCCACTCTACCTTCTATGAAGGCCTGGGTCCTTAAGCTCAACAACATGAAAGCCTAGATCAAACGATGGGGAAAATCTAGAGCATTGATATTCAAACAGGAAAAGGACTCTATCTATAATAGGCTCAGGATAGTCAAGCAGGACCTATTTGTTGACCCCTTCAACCGGGACAAACATGCTCCCGAGGAGGAGCTAGAAGGCAAAGCAAAGGCCATTGAGGAGGAGGAGGCCAGAGGGGCTGCCGTACGTTCGAAGACTAAGTGGTATGCCGAGCTAGACCATGAGAAAGTGTTTCTTTCGGATGGCTGGAGCCAGGTTAGCGGAGAACAGTATTACATCCATCCAAGATCAAAATCAGGTAATTTTGACTAATCAGGAGGAAGTCAAGTCTTTTATCAGGGAGATCTTTCAGAGGCAATTTGAGGAGGAACCGATTCCATCAACATACAAAGGTCAGCTATCCCAATGGTTACCTAAATTGGATTGGTCTTGTAAGGTCTCTGATGCTGATAATTTGATTCTGCTTCAAAATCTAGACAATGATGAAATATATAAGACCCTCCGTCTCTTGGCATCTGGTAAATCTCCGGGCCCAGATGGCTTTCCCCCTGAGTTCTTTATTGAATTCTGGGATCTTCTAGGGCAAGATTTTGTTAAAGCAGTCACAGGAGCTTGGGAGTCACAGTTGCTACATCCCTCCTTGGCTGCTGGATTTATCACCCTAGTTCCAAAGGTGCCTAGACCCCAGGCACTTGGAGAATGGAGACCTATAGCCCTAACCAATGTCCTCTATAAGGTAATCATGAAATTGCTTGGTAACCGACTCAAGCCCATCTTAAACAGGATTATTGGAAGAGAGCAATCGGCCTTTCTCCCCGGAAGGTACATTTTGGACAATTATCTGGCTGCCAGAGAAGGTTTGCACTGATGCAGGGCCTCCAGGCAGAATTGTGTACTTGTCAAGATGGATTTCCGGAAAGCCTATGACTCTTTGCGATGGGAAGGTCTGCAAGAAGTTATGGTCCACTTGGGCTTTCACCGCCAGTTTATCAACATCTCCCTTGGCATGAATAGACTGGCGTCGGCCTCGGTGCTCATCAATGGTGAACCTTCTGGTCTTTTTGATCTTAGAAAGGGTAGACAGGGCTGCCCCCTAGCCCCCTACCTATTTCTAATTATGGCTAATCTGCTTACCAAGATGGTTAACCTCAAAGTTGCTGAGGGCTCATTGAATGGCCTGACTTTGCCTGATGGAATTGATAAGCTCACTATTATGCAGTATGCTGATGATACCTTCATGTTTCTCAGGTTTGATGACGACAGTTTCCAATCATTCCATGACGTTCTTGTTGCTTTTGAGGTCATATCTGGTATGGGTCTTAATGCGAACAAATGTTCTGTCCTATGGGCTCTGGATGGAGCCTCTGATCCTCGTGCCAGCAATTTGGGATTCCCGGTGGTGGAAGCTAGGGACACTGTTGTACTTCTGGGCCTTCCTCTTTCCCTTCCAGATAGCTTGAAAGGCTTGTGGTCTCCTTCGTTGGATCGCCTTCGGAAGAAGGTTGGGCTCTGGTCAGCTAAGGGGCTTGCAGTCTCAGGACGTATCACAGTGGCTAATGCTGTCCTGGCTGCTTCTCATATCTAATCTTCCTCTGTCATAGTGGCACATAAATATATCTATAACCAAATACAGGTCATAATTAGGAAGTTCATCTGGGGAGGTATGCCCAAGGTGTCCTGGGAGGAGCTCTGTAGAGACAGGAAAAGTGGGGGATTGGGATGCAAGGACCCCTTAATGCAAGCCCAGGCATTAGCAGCGAAGTTTGTCTGGCGTGTTCTGCAAGGTGACACCTCTCTTGCCTTGAAGTTTGTTAAACATTGGTTCCAGGTATGTAAGCTCAAGGGCAAATCCTCACTTCCTAGGGATGAGATGGGAGTTGCCTTCTGCGATTGTAAGACTACGCCAGGTACCTCTCCAGTAATGCAAAGAATTCTACAAGCTTGGGGAAAAGTACAAAAACTTTGCTCCCCTTCTGACCTACCCCTGGATGCTGGGGAGTTTAGTCTTTTCTGGAATGTAAAGGTGTGGGGAACAGATAAACTCCCTTTGGCATTAATACATCCTCGACTTTTTGGGAAGTGGAAGTTACATGGGGTATTTTGACTACATCATCTTTGGGAGCATGATAGATGGATCTCCTGGTCCACACTCAAAGGAAAGATACCTCATGTTGGGGAAGATAGGAAGGTCTTTAGAGAACTCAAGGCCAACATCTTTGCTGTGACGGGGGTAAAGGGGCCTGAGGAGAGCTGGCACTGCTAGGATCTCCTATCTTCAAGGTGTCCAAGGTCTATCATGCCCTTTGTGATGTTTCCCCTCTTAAAGCAGAGGCTACACTTGGTGTTTCCAACTCGGTGGCTACTCAATTACTTGCCACATCTTGGAAATCCATCTGCTCTAGAAGAATCCAGTTCTTTCGATGGTTAGCCCTTTAGGATGGGCTCTCCTCTAAGGCTAAGCTTTTTCGAAGAGGTATTTCTGCTGATGACCTATGCCCCTTGGGTTGTCTGGATAGTGAAGTTACCTCTCACATCTTTTTCTGTCCAAAGGTCATTGAGTTCTGGTCTTGGGTCTCTCCCATCTTGGGGCTTGACATCCAACATTTGACATGGCCAGGTATCATCATTTCTTCTGATAATTGTCCAATTTCAGCCTCATTGGTAGCAATTGCCCTTTGGATAGTCTGGAAGCACTACAAGAAAATCGCGACTCCCGCGACGTCATCGCACCATGTCTGTGCGACGTCGCATAGCAAATCACGACGTCGCATCGCACAGACGTCGCAAGTCGCAACGCGGCGTCGCCCGAACATCGCATGCGACGATCCTAGATGTCGCCTGCGTTCGCGCGCGACGCGTGGCCGACGTCTGCGACTCGCGTCGCCAAACCCACGTCGCCAACCGGCTGTTTGCCGACGTCGCATCGCATGCGACGTCGATGACATGGCCAGCGGCGCATGACGTGGCGAAGCGCTTCTAACGTGGCGTACTTTTTCCTGACGTGGCATCCATTTTTGGCACATTTCCGTGGCCACGACGCCACGTCGCATGCGGCGTCCATGACGTGGCAAATTATTCCTGATGTGGCGCACTTTTTTCTGACGTGGCGTCCATTTTTGGCACGACTTCGTGCCCACGACGCCACGTCGCATGCGACGTATCTGACGTGGCCAACGGTAACGTGACCTGGTCAACGGACACGTGACGTGGCGTCCGACTCCGGGGTGACGTGCCAGATCTGACCGTTGACTGACGTCGCATGCGACGTCTATAATTTTTTAGTATATATACCAAGCAGCGGGCCTTCTTGTTGTAGTGTTTTTTTCCTCCTTCTAGGCGCCCTTGCTCGGTCGTATGCCGGGCAGCTATTTGATAGATCAGCA
>JAANSK020297457.1:0-10180 GCA_011763485.2 Isoetes engelmannii
CCACAAACGAGGATCGCTATCTACGGGCCAAATCAAGGCATAAGTCGTGAATATGTGAAAACTAGGTAATAATTTTGAAAATAAATAAAAATGGAGGAATTAGAAATTCCTTATTGTTGTTCCCGCTCCAAGTAGCCCGAGCATCGACGTGTTTAGCATAATACTACAATGGACGACTTCTTTCTTGGCTAGCATTTCAGGGAAAATATCATTTGCCTCCTGGCAACTTCCATGTATAGGAAATTTTCGAAAATAACAACTCTCTATCACTGAGTAAGGTCTTGGTACAACATTGCTACAAACTCCTGACGTCAGCTCCCCCCTTACCTTCATCTTCACATTGGGCATTGACGGTGCAAGAAGGGCTTTTCCATCGCATTTGGAATTGCATCTGAGATACAAGTATCATTCCTAAGTATTTGGTGTTTCTCTTTTAGATTGTTCATCGCTCAGCTAGAGTAAATGTGAAGATCCATTTATTTAAGCTATTTGTTAGCCCACTCTGCGCTATGTGCAAATTGCTGTCTAAGACTATTGAACATTACTTTCTCTTGTGTAACAATGTTCATCCCATACGGGAATGGATTCAAGCTTGTTTTCAGTCGCATCTCACTAGTCAATAAATCCTCCTTAGTTTACTCCCCAAAAAACTAGCGTTCCATATTACATGAGCACTGGTTTGCTGGGCAATTTGGCAAAAGTCGATGCCACCTAGGACTTAAAATGTCCTTGCTACTACGGATCGACAACTTCAGGAGATCTAAAATGAATTATCCGATCAATACATAGTGTCCACACTATCTGATGACGCTAAAATACCACAAAAATTTTAGGAGGGCCATTGCATGGTATAATGCTGAGACGGTGCAAGCACCGGAGACAAATCCACTTGCCCTCTGCCGAAGCTGGCAGCACCGCCGAGGCATTTTCACCGTAGCCAAAGACACATTATGGGACATTTGTAATAAAGCAAATGATATTTACAAGGAGATTTAGACATCTTATCTCCACTTTTTATATAAACAACAACAAAAAAAATTGATGTATATAAATGGACCACCTAGTGGACAAGGGTAAAAAATGGGAGCTTGGGGGGTTCCTCCCCCTAATTTCTGATCAAAGTTTAAAAAAAAATAATGTACAATCCGGCAAACTAGAGGATTTTTTTAATTTTCCAAAAATCCAGTAAGTCTAAATAAAAAGCAGGGGTACGATCCGACAAATTAGAGGCGCAGCGATGGCATTTCTCCTAAAAATCTAGCTTCCACCTTCTTTTTTGGAGAGCGGCAATCTGTGTGATTCCATTTGCGGCAGTAGTGAGTTTGAAATAAATGTTCAAGATTCATCTCTCACTTAATCTACGGCAAAATTGGCCTATCAATCAACTCAAATTCTACAGGACAGGGGATGACCCCTGCCGATTAATCAAAGTGTTTTGGAGTTAAGCCAAAATGTTTTAGTTTTCTTGATTTTCTTGACATTTGATATTGCTAACTGTTGCAATGGAATAATGGAATTAGAAAGTATGTGCCAGTTATGACGTGCCATTACAAAATTGGTTGAGGCTTGAATGACACTCATTTATTTACACAAGTCGAATCTGCCCTTAAATTGTTCGAAACAATTTGTGTTTTATAGAAAATTTAATATGTTTTCACGTAAGAGAGCGACCAAGGATAAACCATGCTGTGGTGAGAAGACCACCGATACTTGTATGCACAACAGCACAAGTGGCAAAGATTGATCCCGAATAGATGATACAGTCAGAATGAGAGCTTGATCCTGAGAAAAAGGGGGAGGTTGTGCAGATGCTTGAGACACACAAGGGCCTCGACGAAAACTACCCAAGGCCTCCTTATCAAGAAATAAGCGAGCCAATTCTGGACCATTCAAAAGCTTAAGATCCAACTTCTTATATCAAGGGCCACTTTTCACCACTAAACAATCTGGTAAAGACGAGTCCACTAGTATTATTTGCAATCTTGGTCTTAGTGGTTCAGGAAAAAAAGTAAAGACCCTTGAAGCTTTAGATGGAATAAATCTTGTGCATTAAATTATGGCTTTAGAAGCCTAATTGATACCTTAGGATTCTGGAATTTGAAAAAAAAGAAAAAAGAAAAAAAAAAGAGGGGGTATTGGACATGTGAAATAGCAAAAAGGGCTTGCACAATGCACATAGCTAGTTTAGACAAGTCTAATACCTCCCAGGGGGTATTCGACTTGTGGAATAACAAAGTGGGGTATTAGACTTGCACAATAGACACGGTTAGTTTAGAAGAGTCTAATATGCCCAGGGGGTATTCGACTTGTGAAATAGCGGGATAAGTTTACACGAGTCTAATACCCCCCATGTTTCGAGATAGCAGCTCCAACAAAAGAGTTTTTTCGTCAAGGTGGTATTCGACTTTTCTAATATAAACTTGTGGAAGGGTATTCGACTTGTGGAATAACCTTGGGATATGAAAATACGAGTCTAATACCCCTATTCCATGAACCTAATAGCCCCTCTGGAATCCAAGCTCAAATCGGGAGCCAATAAATGCACCGAGCCCAGATGGGTGCAAAAGTTGATTGATGGTTTTAACACGACCAAAGGGCACGGTTTAAACATGACCGTGTCCGGGATTTTCAAAACGCAACGATAGTCATGTTTTAACCTTCAGCGTCTTTTGAGCCAAACCTAACGAAGTAATGATTCTCCTTTCTTTTGGCGGAACTTATTGAGAACGATTCATAATTGACGCTGCTTATAAAATGGGAGCTGGGCCCGACAAATACTTGGTTCCGTTTCCCTCTGAACTGGATGCTGGCTCGGTGCAACATTTTGAGGTTGTAGTGGCTGGATCATGGCGTCCTCATCCAGCACTGAGCTCCTTCTTAGCAGGCACAATTCCTTCGGAAGTACACGCATTGGCCGTAAGAAGCTTCAGCTGCGGATTTCACATCTAGAACCGTAAGTCACTCCTTCTACACATGCTTATTGGTCAATTCTTCAATAATTGAGTTCGTACCAATGAATTTAAGCGTCATGTAAATCTGCTCAGGCTACACTTAAAACTTGAGAGGGTTCTTCTACATGTTTCCAGATCGCACTCATTTCAATCACATGACGGAGAAAATATTAACATACAATTATATGTTCGTATGCTAAACAGACATGATAATGAATACCTCATGAAAGCTGGCGTGCCATCTCTTTAGTAAGTCCAGGTGTACAGGACCGTAGTAAGTCTCCCACTCAGCCATAACCCATGTAACAGCTACAAAGCTTTGGTTTCATGAGGACTTTTGCTTCCGAGAACATTTAAAAACTAGGTCCTCCTTCAAATATTATAGAAAGATGGAAAAAAAAGAAAAGGTAAATAGTTCGATTGACAAGAGCAGGACCTGAGCAGAACAAATTCTTGAGATGGCAGCCATTGCCCCTTCACCAGTCGGGCATTACAGACTATATGTGGCCTACTGTGCTTCCGCCCCAAGGGGGGTATTTGCATCAGAACAGAGGAATGGCAAACATGCTCAAGGACATTTTTGCTTAACAGGAGAAGAAAGAACTTAATGTATATCAAAAGACCTCACTAGGGTGTATAACCAAATATGTAGGATCAGCTCTTTATTATTCAACTTCAAAATGGTTCAGTTTCCAATCTAAAGAAAGGGGAAAAAGACGGCTGAAATTAGTGCCGTGTCTTGCGCGCCATCTTGTTAAGCAAACTCATCTTTCACATCTCGTCAAGTTGTTAAAAGAGCCCCAATCTAGAACCATAGTAAAATTCTTGTGAACCTAAAGGAAGTTGGGAATCATAGGAATGAGATGCTAGGCGCCATGTATTGATAGGAAAATGCAGTGGCAATGAAACGAGAAAATAATGACTATTCAGTCACATGTGATGACGTGGCATTCACATCATGATGAACATACCTCGTCATCAAGAGTGAATAGAGAGTGAGTAATACTTCAACCTCTAACACCCCTTCTGAAATGTGACTCTTAACTCAACTGAAAAGAGTTACAAACTAGACAATTCGAGAGACAAGAAATTCAGCAAAATCTGCACTCCTAGAAGCTGCTTCATCTTCTTGAAAGGAGGGCCTGCGAGGGGCTTTATGAAACCATCAACCAGTTGGTTAAGAGTGTTGCAATATTCCAGCTGTAAAACCTTGTTATGTAACGGTTACAAAGTAGATGCAGATCAAAATGCTTGGTTGAAGGATGATATTTTATAATCTTTGACAAGATCAATAGCCCCTGAGTTATCAACCAGAATCTTAACTGAGGTAATAGGAAGCTGTAAATCTTGAAGCAAATGAAGAAGCCATATCATTTCCTGTGTGCCAGGAGAAAGAGCTTTTAGTTCAGCTTCAGTAGCACTCACACTCACTGTTTTTTGTTTTCTTGATGCCCAGCTAATAGCAACTAGATCCAAACATTGAAACAAAACCTGTTGTTGATCTTCTCATATCAAAACCAGTATCGTATGGTCTGCATCTGTGTAGAAAATAAGTTTGGATGTTCGTGTTTATGATAAACAATACCATCAAGCCTTATACCTTGAAATAAGTTAGTATCCTCTTGGCAGGAAGCCAATGAGAGTGCTTAGGTGTCTTCGAAAACCTTCTAAGTTACTGAAAAGCATTATCTGGTCGTGTGATTGTTAGGTAAATGAGAGAACCAACTAGCTGACGATACAAAGTAGCATCACCGATAGCATAAGGCAAGTTTATTACCTTGTTTATACTGCTTAAGAGCTGGCTTACAATCAAAATCTCTAAAGATCTTTGACATACTTTGTGTGAGTGAGAAAGATGTAACTAGGATGTTTCCCATATACCCAAACAGAAGTGCAACAGCCCTAGATCAGTGATGTCAAAACTTTATTTTAGCTTTTCCTTTACAGCAGCAATAAGATCATCAGCATCTCCTGTGATAACAGTATCATCAACATAAAGAACTAGAATGCAATTAGCTGCTTCTTCCATTTTATAATACAGACTAGGATATGCCCTTGATCTAACAAATCCCTTCTGTAAAAAGAAAGTTATTTATCTTCTCAGGCCAACAGCTTGGGTGCTTGTTTTAAGCCATATGAATTTCGTTGGAGCTTACAAAGAAGCGACTCTTCTCCTGCTTTTAGGTCTCCATATAGAAGCGACCAAGAGGCTGGTCCATATAAATTGTCTCTTTTAGGTCTCCATTGAGAAATTCGTTTTTAAAGTCTGATTGATAGACTGGCCAACTGTTAGCTGTTGCCAATGCTATAACTGTCCTAACAGGGTCCATACGTGCAATTGGCACAGACACTTCAGTAAACTCATATCCATACTCTTTATATTCCTTGGTCCTTGTTTCCGATTATATTGTGGTTAACTGGTCTAGAAACCATAGTCCAAGTATTTTGCTTCATAAGCTTAGAATACTGATCCTGCATAGCTTGCTGCCAATGTATATGTTTAACTGCTTATTATAGTGCGTAGGATCATGATTATCTTTAAAAGCAGCCATCAAGGCATAATTGCAACTGGAAGTATAATCAGATGGAGGAAGGACAGCCAACCTTTGAGGCCTTCGAAGAGTATGAGTGATTTCAGCGGGAACAAGGAACAAGGAACACACTCTTGTGCAGCTGGAGGCAACCGATAGGCCTCATCTAAAAGTGTGTCATCTTCATCTAACGTAAAGTTATTGGGAGCAAAATAGAGCGAATTATTATCTTGACCGACAAGAGGTACTCCCACCTGATCATCTTTTTGCAGCGGAAAAAGACTTAAAGATGTTGAAGGAATTTGAAGACATATCTGAAAATACCACCTGCTGAAACAACTTTTCTGTAAAACGATATGGATCAGACTTATCACCTATTGTATATTCTGAATCCTCCACAAATTGCATAATGCGAGAGACAAACATTAGAATCATACATTCTCCGGCTTTTGGACATTCAATGAACATACATTTCAAAGCCCTATTAAACACTTTTCTACTTTCTTTAATTTCTCCATAAAAATACCTTAAGATTGTCAACTCGAGACTTTGTTCCGAATGCTTGATAAGAAATCATGCTATTGAGTGCTACTATAGGAGCTCAATTGGCTACATATACTACTGTTTGTAATGCCTCTCCCAAACCCCGAGATTAATATGTTTATAGGCCACTAAGTTCTTATGGATCTTTCATCAGCATGAATAGGATAAGGAGCTTGAGCTTGCTTCCCTAAGTGGCAGGTCTCACACTTTAGTGTTTTAGAATGTAAATGAGGCATACCTTCTACCAAAGAGAGTCTAGAAAGTTCTCCTAGAGCCTGCCCTCCAACATGGCCAATATGAGCATGCTATAAATATTCTTTATACAAATCCGTGGCAGCATAAGTGGCAGCTGTAGGAAGAGGATCTCTATAAGCCTGCTTGATTTAAATATCCTGTCAAGAGAATCACCAGCTTATTCGGATGGATCAAGGAATTCAAATGGACACGTTGGACATCCATTTTACTATGAGAAGGCTCTGAGGAAGTTGGGAATGATAGGAATGAGATGCATGGCGCCATAATACGTTTGCATTGATAGGAAAATGCAGTGATAACGAAATCAGAGAATGCTGACTAGATAGTCACATGTGATGACGTGAATAATAATGAGTTAGAGTAATATTTCAACCTTAAACAGAACCAAGTCACTTTTGACAAAATCTTTATCACAACACAGTTTTAAACCTGATTGTAGAGATCATCTATATTAAGATAAGCCAATGCCTCTTAATGCCTACATAAATTAGCAACTTGCTTGCAATTAGACATATTTAGTCTGTATGAGGTATGTGGTCTCTGGTTTTAAAGGCCACTTTAGTGTTTTGCTTGTCAATTTATCAAGCAAACTCAACTTCTTATTCTCGGCAAGTTGATATTAAAAGAAAAATGCCCACCAAATTAGAGTCATAGTAAAGTTCTTATGGACCACCCTGCCAAATCTGCATCAACGTACAATGCTGGGATCGTTTATACAGCTGCACCATAAGCGGATACTCTTAGACGCAGCTTGATCTGCCCTACTAGCATTAGGCCAGATGTTTTTCCTATGGAAGTATTTTCAAGGTTTATGCAGGCAGCCAAAAAAGCTCTCTAATAAATAAAGGTACAAAATCAGAATGGTTTTATTTATTAGCAATGCAAAATATGGCATCAAGTGTCATACAGTTCTATTCCTGTCTGTATTTGAACATTTGGAACCCAGCGATTCACGTGAGCTCCAACGAACAGGATACTGTCAGTACAAGTGCGACATAAAGGCGAATTAAAAGCAATGTATCCAACTATACAAGAGCTACTTTGGTTGGTTAGTTTATCTAAGGGCTTGTGACTTATTGTCCTTGTTGCTAACGTGTCCTAGTTATAGGGACACAGTCATGCTTCACATTGTTTACTTTTTTCCTGCTCAGCCTTAGTGTAGGGTTTTCCTATCTCTGTTTTTCTTCTTCAGTACTGCTTGATCAAGTGATATTTGATTAATCTATCTGCCATATTATGCCCATTATTACACATTCTCTCTTTAATGGGTACACCAGCCAAGCCCTTCCGATCCTCATCTGTCTTTGGATATTTCCACCCTCCAATGGGATAATGGACCAGTCAACATTGGATCTGTTAGAAACTGAGGATGGGCTGAATGTGTATTTTACCTCAGGCCTCTTAGTTGCAAGCAAAGTATCCACCAATGAGTTACCCCATGATCACCATATTTTAACACAGTGGATCAATTATGGAGCATGCAAAACAATTATATTGGCTTCAAGCAGCATATTTAAATGGCACTTTTAAGGAGGAGCATTACTGCAGCTGAGCTTAAATTGTTAGTGCAAGAGATCGCAAAGTTTGCTGCTTCAGGATATGCAGCTGAATATTACACCAGCTTGTTTATTTTGTGTCAATTCAGGTGCAATTTGGTCTTACAATGGCATCAGCCCTTGACATCCACTTGTGCATAATTTAAAGCAACTTGCACATCACTGTTCTGCAAGCGAATCATGCAGCATTTGGCTTTACTAGACCTTGCAACAAGTTGCTAGTTTCTGGAGATCTGGCAATTGGATCTAGATGGAGAGAAAGGAAAGTCTTGGTTAGCTTCACGGTTCATTCAATTTCAAGAGGAGTTTGGTATGTGCATAAGGGGAAACTGATATAAGTGCACACTACTGTGTAGCCTAGATGATGTCACGTCACGTCACATTTCATGGCCACGTTTCATGGCATATTATCAAAGCCATTAAGAATTTGAAATCTTTTTGAAACATCTTGGTGTGCACATCATGCTTGGCCCATATTAAAAAAAAAATCATCTCGATTCTGATTTAGTGGCTAGCCAACTAGTTGAATTCAAATAAACCTTGATCTTCACAGGAAGAATATCTAATTGAAACTGTAGACTAACATTAGAAACAGATGAGTAGCTCCCACATCATTCTAAGGCATGAATCTCTACAAATTGTGAACCTTGAATAGGTAAAGTGAGATGTGCTATTACGGATCGACTTGATACCAAGAATATCTATCAGTAAAATCAGCAAAAAAAAAAAAATATTGGCCTACTGAAACAGAAAGCTAGCTCCCCGGAGTGGAGCAAAGGCACGATCCACCTTCCAGGTGCCAATTTGAAGGATGAATGTAGCAATATTAGATATCTAATTGAAACTGTAGACTAATGTTAGAAACAGATGAGTAGCCGGGGTGTATCCGCACCATTCTAAGCATGACTCATGATAAAATGGCAAAATTAAGCTAGAGAAAATAGAAGACATTGAAACATATTTTCAGGTGCAAAGTTGACGTGCTCTTGTATTTTCTAGCTCATCTTTCCATCTGACTACGACAACAATGATTATTTATCTGCTAGTTTATAGTGTTCTTAGAGTGAACACCATGTGCGTATAAGCTATTGGTCAAGGCCACAGGAAGTTGTCGCAAAACTGCCAAGAGTTACAGATATGCTACTTGGCTGCCAAGGTTGCTAGTGTATTTCTACATCGTAGTTGGACTGGAATTTGCAAATGAGCATGCTAGATACGACTTGCAAAATTGATGTTTCTAATTGTTTTACTGCGCAGCTCTGTTGAGATTTATGTGCTTTTACATATTCTAGAAATTCAAGTTTCTTATCTGTGCAATATATCGTATAGGGATGAAGTTTCTGTTGAGTACGCGAGGTTAAAAAGCTTTCGCTCCACCATGCGAGCACTCCAGCTAGACCATTCGAATTTAAGTTGGGCGTTAATGTCATGGATTGTTGGTTTTATATTGCTTATATTGGTTCCAATACTCAGACTAATGTATATCAGAGCTGCTAGTAAGGAACCTCAGAAGCAGGTAAATTGTGAAAATCTCAGGTGTCAGATAAGATAAATAAAAGATGCTGGAAATGTTCTCTTTTATCTCTGTTCAAAGTGTTGTATGTACTTGGTCTCACAGTTACTCTTGATTTCTCAGAGGGCCTAGCAGCAAGTTCTGCCTAGTCAATTTGATTTTTATAGAGAACTTGGCCGCCTTGATTTTTTGGAATACTCCCCGGATTCAGTTACTTTATTCGGTGTTTTGTTGGATTTATTGTAGTGAGGTATCTAAATTTTAGAGCAGCGGATTTGAATTGTTGTCCTGAGGGTCAGGAGCCTCCATGATGATCGCGCATATTTGGTTGAAATTTTGAACAAAGATAGGTTCAAAATGCAGATATGGCAGCAGCAAGGTAATTTCTTCCATCCTCGAAGAAATTGTTAGCAGTTTCAGCCAGGATATTTCAAGCAAGAATTGCAGCCTATACTGGAACAACAGCTCATTTGCACATCAGAATGCTAGCCTCATTAATAATCTACTCTTCAGCATAACCTATTGAATATGATTTGTTTTTAGAGTTCTGAGTTCAAAGGAGCTTTAGGTTGTCTACTCTGTTATAAAGAACTATGGCAGAAAATTATTAATAGCACCACAAGTATCAAGTTTCTCACTTTGTTGTATGAAGCTTAGGTACATTAGTTATATTTATAAGACCCTATGTGTCTAAATAGCTCTTTTTTTGCTTATGCAGCTTGTATACCAACCATTAGTGGTTGTTGTTGGGGCACTAAACTCCGCTGCTTCATTTCTTTTCATAGCTCAAGCAATTTGGTATCATGGCCTTAAAGGAGTGCTTTTTCTTGA
>JAANSK020297468.1:0-10180 GCA_011763485.2 Isoetes engelmannii
CTCTACGCAAATGCACAAGTTCCTACATTTATAGGTTCTCAAATTTATGCCCAGCAACGCTGGGCACCGTTACTAGTAGTATACTAATTACATTATGCATTGTTCCGTCTACACACTCTATTAAATTTACCCTAGGACAACCATGTCGAGCACCCCTTCATCTCTTAGCATTCCATTCACCTATATAACATTGCGCCTGTAGAATTTAATGCCAACCTCATACGTCCACAACTAATGCCCGACATTGCAGAGCACAACGTTTCTAGTGATTACTAAGATGGTAAATAATATCTTCTTATCTAAGAGAGAAGATGAATATGATTATATTTTATATTCAGAAGACAAAGAAGATATGTAGTTATATCCGATGGCAGAAGGACAAAGAAGATGTGTCGCACTTGCTAGCAGTACAGATTTGGATTGAACTTGAAAGAGATTGAAATACAAGTAGCTTGCACATGGTGTTCCAGGTTCAACTTGTCAACCACCGACAAACAGACATGGGCGAAGCAATGCATTTCCTAAAGGATACAAAATAGCAAGCTACTTTGGCTGCTAGGAGAAAGGTACTCAATGCAGAGACCCTTATAACCATATGGCAATGCAGTGTTAACGAAGGATACCTATGTGTAACATATTTATTTATTGTCACGCCTTCAGACCCTCGTGTCCATATAACAAAAGAATATTTTTGTGTAACATACAAAGACAAGTCCATGATCTAGGTGCAAAAAAATAAAAAACCGAACCATTGAAACGAATACATTTTAGTACGAGGTTACAGGCTGTTTTGCACACAGTCCTTAATCTCTATTGTGGGAAAAAAAAATTCAGCTGTCCAAAAACACAGGAAGATCGAACGGAGGACGAGTTGGAGAACCTGCAGCGATGGCGGCCTATCCAGCCAGCAACACGATCACTACTGAGCTTATTCAAAAGGTTTGCCAATTTTTTTTGTTCTTGGATGCTATAGGTCGGGACAAATCTCAAAATGCGGGGAAAAAAATGGGAAGAAGGAGCGAGTTTACGGCCATAAACCCCGGGATAAACCCCAACCATCAACCATCTTGGCATTTGGTTGCATTCTGATGGTTTTATTATATGCGGCATTCTACTTTTCTTTTCTTTGGTTCTTTTAGAAATAGCTGATTTTTTATGCTGAATATTTACCTTTTACTGTTCTCCCTAGGTTTACACGCATTTTTAATCCTAAGCATATGAGATGTGCACGTTTTTCTGCAGTATCTGGATGAAAATAAGCAGCTTATCCTTGCCATTCTTGATAATCAAAATCTTGGGAAGCTCAATGAGTGCGCTCAGTAAGTTTTCCATTATGATTGCATTTTTATGCTGACAACAAGATCCACTATGGAAATATGCCTTTCTGTTTATTCTCCTTAACTCAAGCAAGTTGTATAAAGGGGAAAAAAAACTTAGTGGTCTGTGAATCTGCACAAAGCGCCTGCATTGCCATGTATAATTTCTTCAGAAAGTGTGCTGTACCCGGTTCTCAAAGCAGCACAGGTTGCATTTTTAAACTGAAACGTGCAAACTAATCAATGGTTGTCTATCCTTATAAAGCTTCATAAATCATCCACATGGTAATATTTACATTACATTTTTAAAGTTGGACATGATCAAAAAACATTGCGTATACTTGGCATGTGGTAAATGTTTTATCGCAGTACTCATATCATGTTCTTATGCATATTCATTTTAGATGGAAATAGGGAATAGTCCATCATGATGATTTTGTGTTGTTTTGAACAAAGGGGCTGGATGAATGTAGTGTCTCTCTATTATTGTTCTTCTGTTAGCCTCTCTGGTCAGCTTAAAACAACTATGTTCTTGAATGTGCAACTAGATGATACATTTTTCTTGGAGTCACTCTGGTAGAACTGTTTTGTAGGTATCAGTTAAAGCTACAGCAAAACTTGATGTATTTGGCTGCAATAGCTGATGCTCAACCTCAGGCACCTCTCACTACTGCTCAGGTTTCTTCCACTTTCACTTTGCATACGTTTGCACCTATTATTTGTCTGTTCTTTTATAGCCAGCATATTATGGAATAAATGCTTGCTTTTATCTTTCGGTTGCTTTCGCTGCTTACTGCATTGATAGCAATCTGCATGCTCTACAGGGTGCCAACTAAGTCTATGCACTTGTGATCTTGTCCATTTGTCAATGCAGCATTAGACTGCCTTTACGAGACTTTGTATTATGCCAGTACTTGACTTTCTTAAAAGCTAGCATGTATAGAAAACATGGAAGGTAGGCTGGTTGAGCTTCAGTGGCAAAAGTTAGTAGCGTTTATGTATTGATGAAAAGTTTTTTATAATGCATTGAACCAGGTAAATTCTAGTACAATGATGCAGCCGCAACATGCATATATGCAACAACAGCAGCAGATGGTTCAGCAATCGATGCTGGGACAACGGAGTTCTCTTCAGTATATGCAGCAACAGCAGAGCGCATTGCATCAGTCTCAACAGCAGCAACAGTTGCCTGTCCAGCAGGGCATGATGGGTGGGCATAATGGAATGCACATGCTGTCTAGTGATTCAAATGTTGGTGGCAATGGACCGCCGACCTCCGGAAACTTTCCTGATTTCAGCCGTGGAGGGAATGCTGGTGGTTCAGGTGATGGTCTTCAAACTAACATTGGACTTGGACAAGAAATGCGTGGTGGAAGCAGAAGCGAGATGGGGGTTTCTGCAGGTGCAGCACCAAGTGATGGAGGCAACTCAGGAGCACAAGGAGGAGATGAATCAGAACCATCCTATCTTAAAGCTTCCGAGGAGGATGGGAATTAAGAATGTTCTAACTTTTGGTCATTGTGTCAGATTTACTTCACTGTATTAGGAAACCAAATTCCATGCATGGTCAGGGCAGCTCTCACATTTTGCTAAGATCATGGGCTGCTTTGGGACTGTATCTTTGTAACTGTTCTTCTCTCGTTCCAGTTTGTAGCTTCACATACTGGAGCTTGTTGGGTATGCTCTTTAGGTTCTTTGTTTGTGCCTTAACCATAGCAGCCCAAAGCTCCGCGTTTCTTTTGTACAGAAGCTAATTATTAATGTTATGGCTGTGGCCTAATTATGGGTATGAGTTTTTATAGGCTTTCTTCATCAATACCATGAACTAGGAAAAAAAGAGCCCACCTAATAAATAATACAACTGGAACCGCAGCATATACCTTAACCAATCAGGTGATATGTTTGTTAATTCTTATATAGTTCATACAAATTACAGTACATGCCCAGTGCTCCAAAAAGTATGCTATCAATACGTTGAGGAGATTGGAAAATCAGATAATAATAATTGGGAAAGTGGTAGTCTGGTAATCAATGTTTTCTAAAATCTTGTACTGTATAGCTGAGAATATATAAGAAACTATTTAAAGTGTGATTGAAGGGGCCACCAGCAACCTGGGCCCAAGGAAGAGCAGATATGACTTCAAAAAAGTATGGAAATTCAGCGTTACAGAACCCAGCCAGCAAAAAAAGATTCCAGCCAACAAAGGAAAATTTCAGGCATAAATGACAGCATATGCATTTAAACACTGAAGTACAGTTCTGATTGGAATCCTTCTAAGAGTCTCTAGATATGGGTGGATAATTTCTTCCACTGTAAACTACATTGCTTTTAGTCACACCTTACTGCAACACGTTGACAACATGAAGATTCATGTTGGTGGAAATGCAGGCAATTCGCCTGGAAGAGGTGCAAGTTCATTCCTTGAAAATCTATCCTCATCATAGAAGCTTGCACGAACAACTCTGCCACCAAAGAAACGTCCATCTAGATCCACAAGACCCTTCGTAGCCTGCTCCGCCCGGTCAAATAGTATAAAAATCCTCACAGCTTCTGTAGGTGGGTAATCCGGCTCCGTTATTTCAAAAATAAGCACACGTTGTACTGTGCCATACTTTGCACACTCTGATGCTACTTCATCTTCAAGTTCATCATCCACCTCACCAGGACCAACCTGAAATAACAGATGGTAACCATAAATCTGAGCAACTATAGTCCACAAGTAAGTTAAATCTTACTCAAATATGTCAATGCCAAAACATGAGCAGGATTAAGACATTGCCCTGCATTAGCTTAGCTCTTATTATAGCTTAACACTGTCTCCTAGTAGCTGAAATTATTTATAAAAAAACATGTGAACTCTTCTCTTTGTTTCTGTTTTATTCATGCATAAATCATTAAACAAGAAGTAAAGAGGTATTACCATGTTCCGAAGTAATAGCACTTTAGTTGGAGCCCCAGTAATATTAACTCCTGTTTTCTGCTTCTTTTCAGTGGCCTTTGTCTCTGCTGCATTCACAATAACGCCTGCTCTTCTATCAGTTTTTCTTGTCATCAGAGGAGTTGTTATACCCTGTTCCTGTTTACCAAGACCTTGCCCTTCTTTCCACCCCATTCTTGCCATCATCCTTTGTGCCGCTGTCATCTGCCCGCCAGCTCCAAGTCCTAAACCAGCTGTAGTTTGTTTAGCCATGCTGAACCCTTCCCCATTTGCTGGAGGAGATGGCGATCTTGCCCTAGCAGCATTTGCAACAGCTTCTTTCGATGCACTAAGCATTGCTCTTCTTTTCCATGCCTCCTCTCCACTGATATGCAATGTGGCAGCAGATTCCTTCTCCCTCTCGAGCTCTCGTTCACGCTCTAATTCCCTCTGTCTAAGAGTTTCCTTTTCCCTCTCTCTTTCCCTTTCGTCTTCCTCCTGCCGCCGTCTTTCTGCCTCTCTTCTCATCTCATCTTCCATTTTCCGCCGCCTCCTCTCTCGACAATAATCATCATAATCATTAGGTCTTGCAGGATCATACTCCTCAATTACTGATGCACTAGCACCCACCAATGCTGGCTGAACAGGAGGTGAAGGAGGCCTTATTTCTCTCTCAACAACATTATTAACAACATCCCCACTCCACCTTGATGTTACCACAGTACTAACCCTAGATGCAGCACCTGTTGCTGCAGCTGAAGGTTTGGGTTTTGGAACAGCTGCTCCAGCAGACTGGTTTCTAAGTAAAGATGGGGGAGGTGCAAAAAGGGTAGGCTTTCGAAGAGCCGGAGGAGCCATCTTTGCACTGGCATTTGTCCATTGTGAAGAACCACCTAGAAAAGCACTGCCGCCCTTATCATCATCTGTCAAGCTTGATGATGAGGGCGGTGGTAAATCGCCGTATAGGCCCCCTAGCATGTTGAAATTTTGCTGATCTTCACTGCTAAATATTTAGGGTTTCCGTCAAGCAACACAGCTATGGAACCAACTCATTATTCTGTTTAAGCATCATGAATGTTGCATCTGGGATTGGTAATCCTCACCTGGAGTATTCTCCTCGCCTTCATCCCCATTCTGGCGATTCGATGAGCGGCTTCTTTCCCTTCCACTTTCTGCCACTGGCTTGTTCTATTTTATGACGATGGTACCTAATAGTTCCGTTTTAGGGCAAATTACCATCCAAAGTCTTAATGTTTCACGAAATTCCCAGGTTAGGCTTCCTTTTCAAGGCTTACGCTTTTCTGGAAGGAGTAATTTCAATGGCTTTAAAATTTCTACATGAAATTTTGAGCTGACCTGGCAGGCCACGAGTGGTGGAGCCGCGATTCGTGCCGCCAGGTCTGCTCAAAATTTACTGCAGAAATCTTATGGCCATTGAAATTCTCCAACGAAATTTCAAGCACCTTGAATTTTGGCCCGTTCTTGAGGCCGGAATGGTTGTTTTAGGTTGCTTTAGGAAGTTCTTGCCAGATTTTGATGATCTGGGTGCAGTTCTTGAGGCCGAATGGGAAGTTTTTTGCCTGATCTGGGTGCAGTTCTTGAGGCCGAATGGGAAGTTTTTTGCCTGATTTTGATGAAGCCTGGGTCTGGTGCAGGCTGGAGACTTGGGTGCAGTAGAGGCTGATACAGAGCTGAGATCAACAAACCGGCTGAATAGAAAATAGAAACGGAGAGACCAGGCAGGTGCCGCCCAAAGATTCGGCAGGCTATCAGCAGAGGATTTAGATTATAAAAACTAGTTGAAAAGGGCCGAAATTTCAAGGTGCTTGAAATTTCTTCTTAACAATTTTTTTGCAAAGGAAGCCTAACTTGGGAATTTAGTGAAACGTTAAGCTTAGGATGATAATTTGCCCTTTATTTTTATGACCACGGTATGATATATCTTGGTTGCATTACATTATTGGGTTAATTGGGAATATTACGTCAAATATTTTAAAAGTAGGAACATAAGGGCCGAATAACAGCCTCTACACAGCCTCTAACAGTATTTTCATGTTTTTCTCCATATTTTTTAGGCTTTTTTCAATGGTTCAATGGTCAGGTATGTATCAGAATTTGTGTGCATGCAGACATCGTGCCTTCATATTTTAGGGTAGGAAAAAAAAATGAGCAGTAGGGCAGGCTTAGAGCAAAGGGTTAGGAAGTGGTAGTAGTGTCTACTAAATATTACTTATAGAAGCCTAGGTAAACTTTGACCAATCTTATTTGGCTATGAAAACGCTAATTGCTCATTACTTATTGTTTTTCTTGGGCAATTGGATCCAGGTATATTTGTCCGAATATCCAAAATCAAGCTGTGAAGAATTTACACCTCACACCTCCGTATAACGGAGCGCTCCTCTGAGTATATATATAGACGCGCAAAAATATGTCAAATATGCAGTCACGAACCTGTGGGAAAGAATGAAAAAAAAATTGAAACAAGCAGAACAGGAGCTCGCATTCATCCGGAATGCAGAGAAGCCCGCAAAGAAGCCCAACCATGAACATGTGGGAAAGAAGAAAAAAAAAGGAAACAAGCAAACCAGGTCCGAGCTGCAGAGTAAGCCATAACCAGGCCGGATTCAACCCTCAAAATTAAAGAAGCCAGCCCAAAAATGTTTCGATTCTGGCCAAAATGGTTCGATTCTGGAAACCAAACTAGTTCGTAAAGTGTTTCGATTGTAGAAATCATTGGCTTCTCCAGAAAGAAATGCTTCCATTCCTGCATCTACTCTGCCTGCCCTGCATCTAAATCACCCCTGCCCAACAAAATTTACCCTGCATCTAGATCCGCCCTGCCGTGCCCTGCATCTGCACCTGCCCTACATGCAAATTGGCCCTGCCCATCAAAACCGGATGCTCCTCCCTCACACGCTATACTCTACTCATTTCTTCTAGCAGGGGATCTAGCCGCCATGCTTAGCCAACACATGCCATAAACTTCGATCTGTGTATCATTGACTGCAAAAAAAAAAAAAAAAAAAAAAAAAACTTGTGAAATTCTAACCCCCCATTTTCGGCCAACCATTGGGACAATCTTAGTGTTGTGATAATTTAGAAACCTTCTTGGCCAAGACAACGCTAAATTTCTTTTTGTTTTTGAAGTAAGATTCAGTTGAAGAACTTTGGCCACCACAGTCAAATTAGTTGCGCTTAACATTGCAAATGTATGCTAAAGCAAGAAGGCAAATCTGTTTCAATTAAACTTGTATGCAATCATCTTTGTAGGCCACCTTACATACGATGGGTAGGTTTAGCAGAATACCTATTAACAGTATCTACAAATGTTAAGGTACATGCAAACATGCTTTGAGGTAAAGGTTTTGTGCTTTCCATTGAGAACATTACTAGTAATCTCATGTTGATGCACAACACAAGGTCAAAAGATGCAACTGTTGTGAACAAGAATTTCACATTGCACCCCGTAATACCATATGATACTGCACTTGGATTTGTGAATTTGTGAAAGGCTTGATATGCCTCTTCCATGCCCACATATTTGGCATACATATCTACATGAGCACTTCCCAAAACAACATTCAACTTCAAACTGCCCATTAATAACTGCTCATGATGTGCCTACCCTGCTTAATAGAACTTATTTTAGAGTTTACACTACTACAAAAATAGGTAGAAATGACACAAAAGTGACGTTTATGCTCTGCCAAATGCATATTTGTGATGTTTATGCTCTGCAAATGGTACAAAAGTGACGTTTATGCTCCTCCTCGTGGAGCATAAATGTCACTTTTGTGCCATTTCTACCGATTTTTGTAGTAGTGTTATACCGTTCTGTTGCATGGACTCAAAGCATTTTAGAACAAGTAGATAGAGTTCAGCGTACCCTGTAATACTATGTCAGTCTGATAAGTTTATTCACAAACTGCCGAAGAACGAACATGTTAGAACCTACGCTACCAGGCTTTCAGACAACTTGAAAATAGTACTCTATAGGCATGTGCTCATGGTAATGCAATATTTCATTCACCTCATTGAGCATAACCTGCAATGATGGCTCTCTCATGTTAGTGCATCTTGGCTTGGTAAAGTATTGACCAACAAGACACAATCATATTTTGAAAAAATCCCTATGTCATTCCAGAAAGATGTAATAGGTATGCTATTAAGCATGTTCCTCGGCAACAGAAGTCTTACTATTCTTTTATGAGGTTAAGCATATCCTTTAGTAACAAAAGTAATTATTAGAATTGTGTTTCCAATTATTTCTTTTCAACCAATAGCTAGCAAACATCAACTTTCTCTCTCTTTTTTTTTTTTTAATTGAAGGTTGTAGCTATATATTATATATAAGGTAAATATTCAAAACTTTTTTCAAGGGAAGTGTAACCCTAAAGAGAAAATTCTGAATAAACTTTCGAATAATGATTCAGAATCGGGTGAAATTTAGAGTCTAAACTCTTAAACGTTAAACATAATCAAAATTATCCATAAGTTTTCTGATATGAAAGTCTGGGATTTCAGTGGTATAATTTGATGTTATAGTTCCTATCCTTCCTGACTTTGCCCTTGACCACTTCATAAAAAGTACAGTAAATGCACATGCATGCTTTAGCTTTGGCCATATTAAAACGACCTTTGGAATTTTGGCCTGACATATAGCTTTCTTTCTTATGTTATAATTTTGATCACAACAGCACCCACAATTGCAACAGTCCCCATGCTCTCCCGTGTTGGCAGCTCCAAAGAATTTTGTCCAATCTGCATTGGTTTTCGGATCCATCCTCCTCTATTTGAGTCTTCGAACTAGCATAAAGAGGACGTCTGTAAAAGAGAAGTTTCTGAGTGTTAGTTTATATGTTATGAACTTCCTGAATCCATTTGATGTCATAACGAAATTGCTTATTAATCCCTTCAGGATTGACAATTTCATAATAAAAATGGAACTATTCCTGCTTTTCTAGATTCTCCATAGGAGAACATAAATCCTCCAATCATTGGGATTTGAAGGTGAAAACAAATCAGTTTCACTTAAGACAGATATGTCATAGCCGAAAACTTTAGAGGCCAACTCAAGTATCCATTCTGACCATAAGCATTTTCTAAACACATGCTCTTCATCTTCCTTTGCACCTAGACATATGTCACAAGCATCAGAGTTAGTCATAGATAGCCTGAACCTTTTATTGGTTGTGGCTAATTGTGCCATAACTGCCACATGAAAGCTTTAATCTTGGGGTTGATCGACTATTCCACATAAATTTCAGGTCCTTAATACATCTTTCAGGTGAATCTGTGATATATGTAAGAGCTTAAGACTTTTGGAGAAAATCCATGTGATCCATATTAGATCATGCCAAAAAGGTATGAAAAGAACTGTTTTTATTTCTAGAAGGGTCGGATTTGCATGAACAGGAACCATTCAGTGGAAACAATGGACTATGTAGGATCTTCTGCAGGAGTTCAACAGTTTTCAGAGTGTCTCAAAGTACCTGGATCAGGCTTGGATTCAAGCAAAATTGGCCGAAATTGCTTGAGAAGAGCCGATTATAAGGCTAAAGTATCAAATTCAGTGTGATTTATAGTTTCTGATGGGTATTCGCTCCTGTGGAAATCTGCCGGAAGATGAAAAACAGGGGATCAAATGACCAAAATAAGAATGGAATTGCAGGGAAAGGGATCGATTTGGAAAATTGGAATGCTGATTTGCATTAGAGAGACCTTAATCTGAAGAATCTGTGCCGTTCCGGAGCTGCCACGAATTGAAACGTCTTCCTTCTTTTCTTGCTGTTTACGTTGCCTTTGCCTTGGTTTTGTTGTACTCTTTGTTACATTTTTTGTTATGTCAATTTGCTGATATTAAATGACGGGTGAGGATAATGTTACCCTGGTTTGGGTGATCCCGGAGGTGTTTTTTCCGGCCTCCGGGATCACCCCCAATTCTCG